>JAQFYB010000486.1:0-52622 GCA_034694085.1 Pogonognathellus longicornis
TATCTTTATTTTTGTGGAAAAAAAAATCCATTCGTAAATGTACTCGTTCACGTTTGGTTATCGCAAAGTCCGTATTGTTTAGAGTACTTATTTTACTTTGTCATAAAAAAATTTGTGAACATTATTCCGACGTATTACGATAACATTATTGTTTACACGTCATTACATCAAGAAAGGGACACTCAAATATAGAATGGTATATTATTATAATAATAAAAAGTTAATGAACTGAAGGGAAATGATGTTGCTAAGAGTTTGTAATGCATCATGTTTTGTACAACCTCAAAATGGTGCAATAATAATATTGTACGCCCAACAAGTATAAATGTTGTAGGGCCAAGACAAATTTGCACATAAATCAGAGAAAGAACATTTAGATAGAAAAACAGGAAACTCTTTATGTTTTCATTTTCCGACATAATAATCAATGTGTTGGTGGAAGCAAGTGGTAATGTAAAGTTGTAAAGTGAAGGTTCTCATCACAGCACAGATGCAGACACTTGACTTGGAAAAAACTTTGTAAAGACAGTCATTTGTCTTCGGGATGCCGTATAGTGAGCTTAATGGTAATAATCGTAGGAAAACACTGTAAGCACAGAGCAATAATAATAGTTTCACTTTACAACTGTCGAGGAACACATTCATGAAGAACACAACAAAAAGATACGAGAGGGTCGTTTGAGTAGATTTGATGTGAATAAGAAAGTGAGTGTCATACAGCTCTACTCTATGTCTATGCACATGCACTACCACACACGAGTATATGTGCTACGCATAATAAAACATCAACACATAGTCTATAGGTAGCACCTAATTGTAAGTATTACTTAAACTGTAACTACTGTATTACTTGGCTGTATTCAACAATGCCCCATAACCAGAATCGTTGTCTGAGGTCTAGTAGCACATAAATGGCTACAACGCAACATTAGTTATATGTGCACTGTGCTGGAAGCAAAATTGCTTTATTTTATTTCTCTTCTTCCAACTTCTGGGACAAAACATTTATTTCTCCAGCTTTTCTCCTTTTTCTTCCAACCATTATACAAAACGTAAGTGTTATTAGCATGCATCAAAAACACATCTATGTGCATTTTGAGCACTGTATTGTACTTCTTTCGTGACACACGATTTCATGCAGATTTACTATCTCTTTATATGTCATACATGTATTACAATAATGACACAAGTTGAAATACTTCACTAAATTCTGGTTCTGAGTTGTGACTGTGACACTCCTGTGTTCTTGAACCGACCAACGAGCTGTGAAATTTCTAATGAATTAGTTAAACTGACAAAATATTATTGTGTGGAAAAGGATTTGCCACGAGAGGATTTGAGAAGATGAGCAGATAAAAAGTACAAATCGAAATAAAACGCTCTTTTCACGGATGATACTTAACACTAACACTGATGAGATTAGGTTAACCATGGATGCCGAAACTGAAGTGTAGACACACGATAAAAAAGCAGTGGTGTGGGCGAAAAATATCGTATGACAGTAATAAAACACTTTACTACAAATAGATCCTCATTCCATCCCTACATCAAATTCTCTCTCAATTCGACATTGTGTCACTGTCCCTGTCCTACAAGTCTCAACTCAAAGTCAAACACATACAGAGTTTCGGTGAATGATTTCAGTGATCGATTTCATTTTAAGGTATAAAAATTTACACTATGTACACATTTGTAGTGTGTGCACTTAGACTATGTATATACTCTATCTACTTAATAGTACTTATATCTGTCTTTACACAATGTGCAGTTGATTCCGTAACTTTTGGTGTTTGTCGTGCCGTGAAAGAGAAGGGGAGTGGAAACACTAGAGAGAGACAGACATCCTTTCATTTAATTCAAAGATATTTGCTGACTTTGCACGGTTGGAATCCACAGTAAAGACAAAGAGGGTGTGACAAGATCCAATAGGATTTTAGTCGGCCGCTAATCCCATTTGAACACTGTGAGCCGAAAGAAAACAGACATCCTATTAGGTAAGCCGAAGAATTAACTGGCATCACAGTGTAACAAAGATGATTGTAAGTGCTTTCCTTTTGAACATAGATTCCACCGGTAAACCCATTACGTATTTTTGTGCGTATGTATATACACTCCCGTTTTTATATAGTATAAAAGCTATAAAAGTAGAAAATAAAATAATAGTATCAATGTACAAATGTTTCACACTGTACTTTAGCACTGTGCCAGTGACACCGTGAATTCTGAAAGAGAAATAACGGAAGGAAACAGTCGGAAAAAATCTTCTGCCTTTTTTCTTTATTTAAACATTAAAGCTATACATGACATTTGTGTATAAAAAGAAACTATATGAGAAAAGTACATCGGCACTTATACTTGTGTAGAGTTAGAGATGTATTTATCGATCTGTGGAATGCCAGACGCGATGCGGGATATAAAACACGACGTAACAATAAAATGAGTAGAGTGCAGATACTCGAGCACAACACTTGACAATAGATCAAGTACTTAGTGTATTACTCTGCCTATGATCACGCTAACAATAAATATTCGTGTGTAACGGGAAATGCACAGGTAAGTAAATAGAACAAGTAGCAACGACATTTTTCATTTCCTTGGAGGACTAGCGCCAATAATGTAGTGGATTACCTATCTGAGATGAATACAACGTATCTACTTAATATAAATATAATGGCTCCGGATAAGTACACGTATTTAGAGAATGGATACATTATGTAGGATGCACTACCAAAAAGTCTACGTTTTCGAGTATGCACGGAATGTAAAGCACTCGTCTAAATAAAATAACAATCTAGCACATGTCTGTTATATAATATTATGGTTTTATGGCTCATATTAATCCTACAGTACCTATCTCCCTCACTACACGCATAAAATACGTACCTATAGGTATCATACTTTAAAAAAAACGTGAATGTATAAAAAAAAGTTTGAGTTGGTAGGAAGGAAATAGGAGTGCTATAATATATAAAACACTTCCATTCCACTACTGACTCTCAGTCTCTGTATCTTGTGCTTAATATGAAAAGGTTTAACGAAAAAACGTAATGCAAAGGAGGGAATAAGAGAGGGATAAGAAATGCATGTCATAGTCATAATACACTCAGCAGTGAATAGGATTTTAGTTGAAATGGCATTGGATTCTGCTTATGAATGCACACATCTATGTATTACATAGAATATTATATACAGTGTACATCACTTTAGATACATGTTCTCTTTAGTACTGTGTTACAACTGGTGCTTTGTTTAGGTTGACTATTTTATGCGATTCTGTCTACTACATTCTGTGAACATGAACTCCGTGTGTGTTGCACTATAAAGACGCAGAGAGATTACAGAGAAAGCAACTAGGAGACATGTATTCCGTGATGTGTGATATGTGATAAGAGGGAAATGGGATAAGGAGTTCTTTCGCCAAGTAAACGCCAAGAATATTCCAATGCAAAAGATAATCTCATCTTGTACACAAGCATTTGCGGAGTACGTCTGTATTATATTTATAGCATGTACTTGAATTGTGTATGCATGTATGTTGAGTATGTAAGTATACGTAGAAGGAGTTCATATGTGTTGAGTTCACTACTTACTCAATTCATAGCCTTTCTTTCCAGTTTGCATATCCACAATCGAGCAATCCTTATGTATATTAGTTGAGCGAAGAGGGAGTCTGAGTCTCTCACTCTCGTGCACTCTACACACTGTCTCTTACACACCGACTAGACACTAGACACTCCACATTGCACTACACTGTTGTGAGATTCCTAAACCCAATGTACTGATATATATACATTCGTCATACATACATTACGTAGGCATGAACCATATTACAGTTTTCATTTTATGCTTGTTGTTGTGTTTATGCAGCACAAGTTTTACGAGCCATTTATCCGCACCGAGTTACAACCATTTGCTCCGGCAACTCAATGCCTGGCATAGAATGCAACAAAACCTCGAAAACGGACGGACCATGTTGGAAAATGTTGTAAAAATAAGATTCTGTTCGCATCGTAAAGTCGACTTTTAATCGCTACTAACGCGACACTTCCACCTACGTGTACACAGATTTCCATCTTGATTGCATCCGCTCCCTTTTCATCTTTAAACACTCATCTCTTCGCCAATAGACTTAATAGGCGTGCACACGTACAACAGTCAACAACAAAACGCAACACATAATATCCATACAGCAGCTAAATATTATATTACAACCACATGTATAGTAGCTAGGTAGTTAACACAGCTACTACACATGGCAGAAGATAATAAGTCAGACAATTAATTATTTCCAGGTTTAGGGAGTTTTGAATTGTCTCAGTTATTTTGACATAAAAATAAACGGCGTATGTAGGTAAAGGTAAAAGTGTGGCTACTATTGTAGTGCAGTATTTTTACAAGTATAGTGCTGTCATGAATGTTTTTTAACTGCATTGCAAATGTGTTTATTGTGTTTGTGTGAATGGAATAGAGTGAAAGAGTATATTTTATACTTTATACACTTAGAGATTAAAGAGTATGGAGGATTGAGAGGCAGAACGCACTTTAGTACTACTGTAGCTGGGAGGAATGAGCGTAATGTGTGTTAAGTGGTCAAGCGAATAGTTTTGCTGGCAGTAAACTGTTGGTGGTAATAATATTTTTGGTATGTAAAAGTAAATAGTAGTAGCAGGGGTAGGGTAGGAGCGTCTGAGCGACTCTTTAGAAAGATGAGGAGAGCATTTTGAGAGATTAGGTATTGTTGAGCACAGCCGTTGAACAACTTTATTTCTTTAACTGCACTCCTTAAAATTACATACGAAACACAATAAAAACGCTATTAATGACGCCATTTTTAGTTTACGTTTCTCCATAAACCTTTGCAAGAGCCACATCAAGTACTAACTAACTACCTCATCAGTTTGACTGCATACAGACAGATTTTATTACTCACAGGGATCTAGCATCAGTCCTCCAAAGTGATTCTTAATATTTTTAACTTATTAATGGCCATGGCACTCAGTCTATTCTATCCACTCATTGTTTCCAAACCTTCCGATTTTCGGCATATCCATATCTTCATCTTATTTACTACCACGCTCCACGTTTCCCCGAAACTAATAAACTTTAGAATTAACAAACTAAGGAATTCCACACAGAAATCAGTCTCAGCCAACATAACACATTAGGTTTATTGTATACGGCTCCACGTATACTCGGACATAAAGTCGTGTTTCATTAATCGTTAAAGTCTTGGTGAATGATCGTATGTTTTTAGACTAGAGTTTTCAAAGATTAACTTTGGTCACATAAATAGCACACATAAAAGGCAGCAATACGTTTCGCCATGGAACATGACCTGTATAATGTCTGAAAAGAGCCTGTCAATAAATAACAAAGAAACAACACACTTAAATTATTTCATTTTACAACTCCATAAAACCAAAACGTCAAATTTTATCTTCGCCATTCAAGTTTCATTCGAGGCAAACAGACTCAAACATCACTTAAGCCAACGAAATTCGAGTAACGAAGCTTTAGATTCTGCGTCAGCAGTAAATAACCAAAGTTTAAGGTCCTACTGCATCAGAACCCTGCTACACAGATCCTAATATCAGATCCTATAGTCAGATTGTAACAAACGTAATTGTACGTGGATGAAATGTAAGCCTACCTTCAACCCTGTGCATACCTTGTGCAAAATACCTACAACACACACAACAAACCAAACGCTCTAGCCTTTAAATACTCTGCTTGTGAGAAATTGTATGTGTTGTGGTAGTACAAATAGCAGTAGAATAATATACTTGTTACATTCACATTCACAGCTGCCTTGCTCATCAAATTGTTTGGAGGCATTTGAAATATCAGTGATACTGATATCTGGTAGCTGCTCTGATCCATGTTTCTGAGCATCCCTTGACCTTGTAGTCATTCATTCACCTCGCGTACACTCTAATCACAAGATAAAAACCACACGTTGTATTTTGTATTATGAAGGTGTGCAGTTTGCAAAACTTGACATCCGTATCTTTAGCCACTTCACCACTTTAACATTGGACATGAGCTTTGAGCTAGCTTTGTATGCCATATACACCATGTACACACACAACAAGCTTGTTATTCAAAACTCAGATTACATCATGCCTAGTAATTTTATCAACATCAACATCAACTGAACACCATGGACAACAAAACGCCCAATCCCCAAGATCAATATGAAAGATGTTCATAGACTCGAGACAACTTGGTGTATCTTATGCATTTTATTACCACCATAAATATTCTACGTTATATATAGAAGACGCTATGTAGCCAATGTTGCTTAATGGACAGCCTAGAGGAGGAAATTCGACCCTAAATCTAACGGACTAACCCGCTCTCAAACTATTTCAGGATTCTTTGATCTTTCACTTCATCAATCATCCCTAAACTATTATCAAGATTAATCGACTTGACTTACTTAGTTTATTGAACACTTTGTCTCTAGACTTGAACAAATATCCAATAAAGTCCAGAGTAATTTAACTCGTAAAAAATGAACTAAACTCATCTGGAGTAACACATTGTGTAGCATTAGCAGGTATTTTCTAAAAAATACCAATAAATTGTTCATATAGCTTAACTTTTTTCTTTCTACGACTTACACATTGAAAACTATTGTAAATCTGTTCCGAAAAGAAAGTGAAAATAAAAAGGCTTGAAAGAATAGCTGGAAAATTTTGTTGGGTTTAAATTTGACATGTAACTTGATTCAGGTTTACCAAGAGCTGTTTTACTTCCCTTTTGGCGTAGTTAGTTTTTTTGCATGATGCTGATACATTGCACCACACGGCCATTGCATTTCATTCATAAGTCAAGCACTCTTCTGCATTACATCAGACCTATAAGCTCATCAGTGTCATGATTATCAACCACAACAACAAACATTATCGTCTGCTGGATGCTTGAGTCCGTACACAAATGCCTCGCAAGGTTTGAGTGAGTGAGTGTTGGTTTGCATTTGCGATGTTGTTTGTGAGATGCACAATTCACTTGAAATACTCAATTTAACCACAGGACGAGTCACACTCATATTTTGTATTCTCATTCATTACCTCGAACTGAATAACAACCAACTGAATGTGAGTGCAACAGACGGAGCATCAACTTTAACTTCACCTCCATCCAATCCACTCCACCAGCATCCCATGCATAATCTCCTATTACTAACCAACTCTGCATATTCACACAACTCACGTGCAAATCCCCGTACTACATACAATCCTTAACGTATACACACAAATTACTAGGTATGTGATAATAAATTACTATGCACTTTGAGACTAGTACTATACTAATGTGTATAGTGGATGTATATGTGTATGTATGGATGCTGACACACTTCATTGATTCAAGTATGCAATAGCACAAAACTAGAAGGTGTAGGTACATAATTATACATGCAACATTTTGTATTACACACTGCATCTGCATCTCCAACTTGAGTTCACAACAATTTACAATTATGTTTGTGTGCCCCACTCACAAATCAATACAAAATGCTCAATGCGTCCACTACAACCTCTTGACTCATGGCTCGTGGTAATTATATATTATTATTCGATAATTAATTGTCAAGTTACTTTATAAAGTCTTTCACGCTACTGCTGCTCTACACCAGATGCTTCACTAAACAGTTACAGTCACAACATTAACAATGTTCCATTGCAATTGGCGTAACGTAGTGTCATGGCTCAGTGTACCTATATAGTAGGTATACATATACTTACGTCGTAAATATGAACGTTAAGTGTAGAGCAATATAGTAGGAAAAGCTAACCGTGAAATTTGTACAGAAGATTGTAAAATATTATAGCAAGGCTGTATTATGTGCATCAGCTGTAGAGAACGATGTGTTGGCTATAGCGGAAGCTACCAATACAATTTGAGACTAGGAATCCCATAGCTAAGCCCGAAAAATTAATTTCGTTGCCTTTTGCAACGGAGGGTAATGTGATTCCCTTGTAGCCCTGCGTAACCAATTAAAGTCTTAACTTGTTCCTGCAGTACATCTGTTCCTATAATGCTGAAATCTGTGTACAACGCTCGTTCTACACGTATACTCAGTTCTAACTTAAATATCTACGATGTGGCATGAACTAATTAATGCTGCTATCCAAAGTAATTGAGTTGAAGGCATGTAACGAACACTTAATGACTTTCAGAGTCTATCGAAATTAATAAATGGAAGGTTAATCGCAGCCCATGATGTCCACTAATTAATGCATGACAAAATTCTTTACGAAATAAGATGAGGCGAGCAATCCTCTTGTTGTAATTAACTGCACTGTGTCTATAACCTCACTTGTTTCCTATTTATTCTAATTCTAACCAGGTCCTCAAAAAAAGTAACTTGAATATATTTCTTACCTTATCACCGGTTTCATCGCTTTCACAGATAAACTGCAACAAAACAAATCAATAAGTGAATTTATTTATACCAAAGCAAAAACCAACGTTTCTTAACTACTATAGGAAAACTTTACAAATATTCTAAAAAATACATACAAACTAATACATCATTCATTTCATGATTCATGAGCCCTATGCTATATTCCCTTGAGTTTACCTGTCTTCTTTTTCAATTTCATTTCTTTGCTTGCATGTGCATGAGATTTCAAAATAAAACCCGATCCATGGTACTTTACTATACAAATATTCATAGTACATTGTTTTTCCGCACACCCACGTGAATAAAAAAGTATGCTTTGATACAAATGAGTGAAAGATATCATTGATTCTGAGTTACTTAAGCCATCTGTATTGCACGTGTGTGTACGTGTGCTCCCAGTCCCTTAAGTGCTTTAACTCAATACATATACCTAGTACACAAAAAGAAAGTAAAATAGTGCTAGTATAATATTGAAGATATTATGATCAATAATAATTAGTAAATAAATCTGGTGGAAAGAAATGGTGGAAAGAAATGGTGAGTTGACATGGTGGAAGGGTAGTGTGTTGACATGACGATTAACCTTATGAATAGATAGAGGATTTGAAAGGTTGTCATGTCAACGTGTCATGGAAGAAGGTCACTTGTGTCGTGTGTGACCATATAAAGCCTAAGATTGAATTATAGTGGTGGAGTGTCAGAATTGGGTGTGGAAGAAGATACTGGCTTGAAGGGAGTGAGCGGTGAGTGAATGAAGGCAGGGGCAAAAGACATCCATCCGTAACAACCACTCAACTTGATTTAGCTATCTGTGTATACAGTGTGAGTCTGTGAGTGAGTTGCATTCAAGGAGCACTCCTGCTCTTAAAACCTGAGGTCCTTTCCCTTGGCTACAACTCAAGACCAGTTAATTCCACTGAACTTTCCCCACTCAACTTACATTAACTCCCGCTCCGTCCTCTCCGTCTTCCTCTCTGCCCTTCCATCTCTATTATTTTCCTTCCATTATCACATTACACGTCTAGATACTCCTTCCATCCTTAATACGTACACACACATACCATACCATGCATTATACTAGACAACTATCACACAACCAACAACGCTCACCATCATAATATCACTATCATCATAACCATAACTTCTTCATATCTACATGCATACTATACACAGACACAAGATAACACACAGAAAGAGATCGAATCCAAAGGTATATACCCATACATGAACATGACATTGCATTTAACTATACGTACTATATTCAATATTGACATATGTAGGTAGTATGTCTTCTGTGTGTCTATTCTATGTGTATAACGTATTTGTTGTTAGCAGTCGCTATATGAAACTATATCTCATATCTGTGTTCCATAACATCGGCGTGTCTCTTGAGACATGAATATAGACAATCACAAAGGAGTTCCAGAACTAAAACAATATTGACTGGGAACATCTCCATTACTCGCTACTCCCTTGTATAGATAGTGGTAGAGAGAGTCAAAATCAGTCACGATCATATTCTATCATACAACTATTTAGTTCACCTCAGATTTTGATGATTCTATCACAACATTACTATATGACCCCAAAGCAAATAATATTTATATTGTCATATTTATAATTCTATGCTTATAGGTAGGTATTAATAGTCTCACCACTACTACATAGGTCACAGCTACAACCTAGGTTGTAAATATTATTTTTCCGTAATAAAAATATACGGTAAGCCAAAAATGAATACGTAGAACAAAGATGTAAATTACGGCATTAGATTAGTATGACAGAACTATGCGAGACATTGTACATTAGTCTAGTGGTAAAAGAATTGTTTGAAAAAAGAAAGTAGGATATAAGGGTCGAGAAAGTATTGTGTTGCGGTAGAAATTCATGTGTCCACATGTGCAATGCAATGCAGCGTGAGTTGTGTTGATGGGCGAGGAAAGAGAGGACTGTGTGTAATGTGTAGGGCAAAAGGCAATGGCGCGGCTCTGTGTAACGTTACGTTACGTGAGTGAATTTTGCCTCACTCAATCCGAGACGTTAACTTGATTTCATGAGGGAGCCAAGAAACCCAAAAAGCAACCGAGCCGAGCTTCATCTAGCCAGAGTCACTAATATCATTCCCAACACAACTCAACCTGAAACCAAAACCAAGTGTAGTGTTTTCGGTCAAAGTAGCAAAGAGTGAGCAGCCAGCAACAGCCAAGGGCCATGAAACAGAATACCACACACACCACACACACGCTGCTCCTACTCAGACTTTACCAGAACACACCAGCACCATACCAACACCATGCACCATACACCATCATCCTCATATCAACGCCATACCAAACCAGCAGAGATCCCATCCCATCCGTTTCTCCATACTATACTCTCACTCTGTCTCTACTTTCTCCAGTTCAAATACAAACAATAATGTTCCAGTTCAACCTAACCACAGCATTGCTCAAGTACCAGGCAACATGTTAATTTCCCTTGTTTCACTACACTAAATTCACGCTAAATAAAACAGTGTAATTAGTTCATAGCACTTACAAACACATTCCTATATTCTTTACATTTACTTATGTACTTAACCATTATGTGGCAGTAATCTGCACGAAAATTTTCTATTGCCCTTTGTAGTCCATGTTCTCATTTACTTTTTAACAGAAATACATTCAGCATAATAACGCTATTAAATGTTAAATTATGATGCTAAATTCTTTGAGAATGAAATAGTGTCCTTGTAGTAAAGATCAAACAAGTCAAAACCAATTGGGATTTCTTTGCAGAACTAATTCCACGGGCTCATTTTCTCTTACAAAATTCTGACGGTAATTTAAGCTTCTAAACGATTAAATTTTAACTTTTTTAATGAAATTCCCAAATTAAGAAATGCGAACAAAAATCATGGCTACAGACTCTGGCTATCTAAACATAGTGCCGATATTATTCCAAATTATGTCAATCTCAAACATTCAGTCACATCATCACAATAAGTAGCTATGAGTATTTCAGAAATCTATTGAATACGAAAGTGTACTTTTTCTATAGGATTGTATATGAGTTCTGGACGAGAATGAATATATTAATACATATAGTAAAGTATTCATAATGGGTAGAGCAAAAAACTTTTACAGTACATTCGAGAAAACTAATAGTTACGTGAAAACCTAATGGTGTCCTTCTTATTTTATTAAGAATCTTATGCTTGAGTCAAACTGGATTAAATCTAAGTCGCGGATTAAAAGCGAATTTGTTGTGTTAGGAGATATTTATCTGTTACTGCGGCTTCAGAAGAAGGCTTTTTCATACTCTTTGAGAACTTCTGAAAAATGAGTTGGTAAGACATGGAGGCTGTTCCTTAGTTTACAGTACAAAAGAAACAAACACCACAATGGAGAAAACAAGAGAAGCTCACGTCTCCATCACACGCACAATATTAAAATGATGTGCAGGCATAACATTACAGTGTGTATCTGTAGTTAAAAATCCTCCTTATACTCTATTCTAATGTAAATCTATTTTTTGTGTATGAATCTAGAAATGGTTTAAATGAAGTCTTTAGATTAAAAAATTTGTAAAATGTGTTTACTGTAGTAAGGTTGTGAGAAAAATGTCAAATAACGAATTCCTAAAGATCATTGGTGAGTCCTGAATTAACTATCCTTAAAAAAGAAAATGCAAACAATAATACTTACATTATGTATCGCTTCTTTGGCAGAAGGTGGACCATTCGCCCGAGATTTTTTCGGAGGATGTGGACGCGGGTGAAAATTTGGAGTTGGAATAGTTATTGGATTCGGAATAGCATGAGCCATACTGACGCCACCACCGCTGGAAGGTGCACTGCACTTACTGTCACTTCCAGTGATTTTGCTCACCATGGATTCCCCGTTCTCCTGCAACTGCGTCAAAAGAAATTGTCAAAATAAAAATCGCCAAATAATAAGATATATTTTAGCATATTGTGTGAATAACAAAAAACAATATTATTATTATTATTATTGGTAACATTACACTTGCAGACACATTTGTTAGTTTTGTTAAGCTATGCTACATTATTTCCCTAAGAAATGTATGTCATTATTAGTAACGGTAACATGAGCTGACCGGAGTGGACTGGAGTGATTATGAAGAATGAAAGAATAAATGGAGACCTCATTACGACACCAATTTGGTAATAATTTAGGCACTGTTTGTTGTAGCTCCAAAAAGAGCTCCAAAAAGCTCCAAAAAGTAGCTCCAAAAAGAGCTAAAAGAGAGTAGTTGTGTCATGAGGCGAAAATGATATCTGCGTCTAAACATGCCAATAGGAGGTGTAATAAAATACGCGGCTCAAGTCAGAGGTGTCCAATTCTCTACATCTAGGAGCATCATATATCATACTGAAAAGTATCTTTATACACGTACAGAACTGCTGTCTACGAACCTCGCGATGATTGAGTAATCACTTCCCTGTTCTCGTTGTCTCACTTTTTAATTTAAAATTTCATACTATCACTATTTACTTTTTATTGTTTAATTTTTAGTCCAAATCAATTGATGCAACATTTAATTATATTAGGGCATTTTGTAGATTTTTATATAGATAAAGCATAGGTAGTTTCACAGATTTGAACGTTTGTATTATAGTTAGTGTTATGGATAGTAGCTATTAGAGGTGGCAACAAACCGAGCCGGTTCGATTATTTTCGAACCGGCTCGTTTTCGAACCCGAGCCGGATTTTTTTGTACAAGTATCGAATTCGAACCGAGTTCGAACCGACAATATTCGAACCGAGTTCGAACCGACAATATTCGAACCGAGTTAGAACCGACAATATTCGAACCGAGTTCGAACCGAACCTGAAAGATTAGGATTATTTCCATATCTATTAATCAATTTTGGATATTTTTGCCTATTAAAACGAGTTCGAACCGAGGCGGTTCAAAAATTTTCGAACCGAACTCAAACCGAGCCGGATTTTTTTATACAAGTATCGAATTCGAACCGAGTTCGAACCGGCAATTTTCGAACTGAGTTCGAACCGAGCCTGAAAAAATGTGTGCGTTGCCATCTCTAGTAGCAATATAAAGAAATGCCAAGTAGCAGCATTGTCAACTCACAATGAGTAACATATTAATTTTAAGTCTATTAACCTACTTCCTGAAAAATGAAGCTTTAAAGCACTTCAAAGTAATGGAGCATCATGTTTTGTATTTGGTGACAGAGAAGTAAAGAAACATTTCATTGGCAAGCAAACAACTATTATAAAAACAATTTATTAGAGTACACAAACTATTGTGAGTTGATTGTAAAGTATTTATTGTTTGATTTGGCAACATGTAATTAGTTAAGCGAGCAGTTTGTAGTTAATGGCATTACATCGTTGTGTGTAATTCTACACTTTTGTTGCTTACTCCAAGTGTCTAAAAGAAAGGTGGTGGGCGGGAATTCGGAGTGGAAAGAAAAGTCTTAAGGATGCTTGTACCACAATTAACGTCCTCAACTCAAGAGCAATAATATTTCGATTCGGATTTAGAAATAATGGTCTTTTTCTTATAACTGAGCACGAGACTTGGAGACTGAATATGAGACTATACGTATAAGGTTTCAACTTTCAATTTGAACTGAATGCTTTCTCCACACCATACAATTTGATTCTGTGCTAGTTGTTCTGTTGAGTAAGGTGAGTTCAGCAGTAATACAGCTATTAGATACTAATGCTATGCTACATGCCTATAATTATTGGTTTGCCAGATATTGTACGTTCTGTAAAGTAAGTAACGAATACTTAACTTCATACAATGATCAATAAACCAGTTTTATGTTATGTTATAATAATATAGAGATAGTGGCACTAGATTGCGTAATACTCTTATTCCCACCTATAACGTAGAATTATTTTGCAACTTGGCTGTGTACCTGTCATTACATTGCTTTAATACTATTATACAAAATACAGTCACGACTCACCAGCGGAATTTTCTGCAATAGTATGGGATGATGATGTAAGAGAGCTCTACAACGAATCTAATGGTAAGAAGATATTTTGTAACACGGATACTATTATACCTACTGCAATGTGTCTGCGTAAGAATGAAGAAGCAATGCTCTAGCTTTGGCCGACTATATTTTTTACGAATCTGCAGACTGGAGGAAGTAGTTCATAGTAATACTACAGTAGTAGTAGTAATAATAATAATAACAATAGTAATAATATTTGCAGAATAAAGTAAGACCTTGTAAAGCAGCTAGGTATTGTAGCTATAATGTACAGCTATGCTATACATAACATAGTAGTAGCAAAGTTCTAGACTATCTATGAGCTAGATACGGGGATTCTTTATAAAATAAGTACATGGATAGTTCATATAGGGTGTTATAGCGTTTTCTGGTTTTGTGCCCGTGTTTTAGTGCGAAAGAAGAAAAGTGAGAATAGGGACGAGGGTATTATTATAAGAGTAGGAGTTGGAGAGGGAGACGTGTGTATAGGACATAGGAGAAAGGAAGAGATGGAAATAATTTGAGAAAGACAGTATTTTGCGTCAGAATAAAATGATATTTGTTGCCCGTATCACGTTCCCAACATACATTTCCCGTCTCCTCAATAAAGGTTAACGTTTGTTTCACACGGAGAGAAGTCGACTTCCTATCTCAAATTAGACGTGAGATGACCACCGATTTCTCTATTTCTCTCCATCTCCAAAATCTCCCTTTCCTTCCACCGACTCCCGACGCTATATTTCTTAGTTTCCCAATCCCTTTCCAGCTTTCTCTCTTTCCTCGTTCTTTCTTCCTCTTTTCGACTTCTACTTAACAACCACCAGCTTAACTCCACCAGGCCCAACCTTCTACTTGCCCTTTTCAGACTCCTTTATTTGCCCACTACTCCCTTTCTATATACTAATGCTCCTATTTCTCTCCCACATCTATTTCTTTATTCTCAACTTATACTCCATACCACTCTTTTTGACTTTCATTACTAAATATCTATTAACCTTCCCATTTATTTTCTTTTGTTCTCAAACTTTCACGGTAATTCTACACTTCCCTTTCCACATTTATCCCTCCAGATTATTACACATTGCTCATCACTCCCAAACCAAACCGCACTCACAACCTTTTTCTAACATATGATACTTACAACCAACATTTTATCTTTGCCCTCCAATCCCACATAACGTCAACAATTCTTTTCAATGCTTTTACAGCAATATGTTCACAAACTCTATTTTTGTCACTGTGCCAATATCATTCTATTAAATTATGATTCTAATAATTACTTTTGATTTTAATTACTTGTTTCCTCAGTCAAACTTTCTTTTTCCTCCTCCGCTTTAAATTGCTATACGACAAAAACATTACATATTGTTGGTTTAAAATCATGGGACGACACTAAATACCTCCACACGCCAGGGATTTTGCAGATAATAACAATCTCAGCAAACATTTTCAATACATTGAATGTATCTTTCTGAATGTTTATTTTATACGTACTTGTTTGTAAATATGAAATAGCACAAGTAAAACCTCTCAACAGCAAAATAATATTATGTAGTATTTAGTATACAGTAACAGAAGCAATTTTACATATTTATTTTGATTTGTGGATTGAAGGCTACAGTATATAAATTGAAAGAAGGGGAAAATCCGACGGAAAGACTGCACCACACACACCACAATGAGTCATGATATTTATTGGCATATGTTACACACTACACACACATCATATTATGTATTTGGATACAAAATAATGTTTTATTTAATATCCTGGGACCTGGGAAGAGTGTTTCAACCACTAATCCAAATCAATGTGAAATACACCCACTTAAAAGCAATGTAAAACAAGATCGGTGCAATCTTCATGAGAAGATGATTTTTAACTAAAGTTAAATGACATAGTAAGACATAACATACCTTCACTTTCTTCTTGCTGGACGTGGTCCTTGGTTTGGAAGGCTTAGGACTCGCCTTCTCTTTTTCACTGCTGCCTTTATTGTTGTCACCACCCTCTTGAGATCGTTTCAACAACTGACAACATATGCGCTGCCTGTCTTCTGAGTCGTCCTCAGCCAGCCTGATTGCTCGCTGCAAAAAATTAGTGCAAAATATAATTAAAATTTGCTACAAACTCAAAAGTCATATAACTCCACCATTTATGAATGCAATATAATTCAAATGTGTTTTTTTCCTAAACTTACACAATGTGGTGCATTTACTAAAATTTGAATTTGTATTTTTTACACGCTCATAATTTCCTGTCTCCACTCTAATGCAGCAATATTTATAGTATGCGAATGACTAAAAGGTTAATAAAATTATATAGTTTATATAGCTAGTAGTAGTATCTGTGATATAATGTAAGACTTGTAGCGTCAAAGAAATGCCATAAAATTATTTTCATTGTACGTACACTTGCATTGTGTTATCCACATTTTACTGTGTAATGTACATATAACTCTTTTAAACTATCGACCTACATTATGTGTACAATATTATGTACTTGCTATCTTTTCTCTTGGCCACATACCAATTGGAATTTTCAACAACATTTCAGCAACAAGTCATTTACATTAGTACTACTGAAGTCACATACTTAATTTTTCTTGTTTAACTCGCACACATTACATATTTCACCTTAGTCATCTTTAATGACAAGAACATTAATCAAACTAGCGCTTACATTTTTATTGCTTTATTTATTACCATTGTATTACACGACCAAATACCTGCCTGGTGTAAGATTAAATTTTTCTCGTTGAAAGATTACCCTTGTGATACAATTGATTTATTCAAGATATACACATATACAACGCACCGTCTAAACCTCTAAACCCTTTATAGTAAGAAGTGCATTGCATCTAATACCTCACTTAGCTTCACGCATAAAACACTTTGACAATTTGGTATCTGTATATTATGCGGATAAGATTGTTACAAATTCATGGTTTAGTTATTATCACCACCATTACGTATAATTCTATGCATACTCACATCACAATGCAATCAGTGCATGGAAATAGTGAGGAATTCAAAGAATTTCTCGAATAGAGAGCCAAATAAAATTCTCAGAACTGAAATAGGATCTAAGAAATAACAATGGAACCACATTTTACAAGGTTCTGGTACTCATGCTGTAGTAGTAAAGTAAACACTTCACAGTTTACCTTCACTTGAGGAGGGTAAATGAATAAAAAAATACTGGAAATCCAAAAAATAAAATGTTGAATTAATTTGCCAGCTTAAGCATTCTGTTTTACAGCTCAAATTGACAGGTTCACAATCAATCAACGTCTGTTAGTGAGAACAATTAACATCCCTTAAGTAAAGAAAATAAATATAGTACGCTAACTCTTTCCATTCATTAGTAAAACTTGCGAAATGGCACTTGCTAATTAAAATTAAATATAACACAGTTCATACACCCGCATATTAACTGTATTATTTACTAGCATGGTAATAGTTGCACACTTACTTAGTTCAATTGCAGTTCTGATGTTCATAAACTAATAAATCACCTAGAACTTTTCATTAGAAAGATATCCACGAATAAAATTTGTCTGAATGCAGTGCAACGTATTTAAGTATAAGTATTAAGTTATCCGTAAGTGTCAAATGTGGAGCAGATTAACTTTGCTATTTTCTCAGTTGCACAATTATTTTTCCATCGACATGAAAAAACGAACAATTAGCCCCTTTCAAACCTGATTGATCCAAAACATATCCGGTACACATCGATTGTTGAGAAGTTGATTTTGATCTTCACACTTACATTCAATGCACTACAATATTTATTCTCTAACCGCTTCTTTTGATCAATATAACAAAGCCTATTTCATTTTTTCTTGAAAAGGGCTTTCTTGAATCTTTCTTTCTTGAATGAAAATAATGAAATCTGAGTTTATTCACATAGACATCCATTACCAAGACTGTTACAAATTATAAAAATATTTTCATAGTCACGAACACTATAAATCAAGTCGCCTTTCTGGACGACTAATGGTCCCAATGGTTTAGTGGTACTTTGGATTCTGCTGACTACAATAAGATTCAAGTCCAAAGTTAAAAACATGGCACCAAAACGCAAAACCATATTGATTCATTGTGTTTAATCTACACGTACCTATACACATATTATGACTTGCATCATTTTGCTTACAAATCACAATAAATATTAGAAGTAACTGCATTATAACCTTTATTTACATTACACACTGACGTAATCATATGGACAGTAGGTTTTTCAATTGACAGTAAAGAGGTTTTTTTTCTTATAATATACTTACAATATTTTTCTGTTCTTCCAGCCATGGAGGAAAATAAAGTAAAAAACTTCACCACAACCCAACCAACATATTTCAACATGTATCACAGTTCTGTAGTTGGAAATATAATTTTGTGGGTGTCTTTTGCAGTTAATCAGGTATTATTTATTTTTGTAGTTTAATTTGTTCAACTACCGCTTTTCCGCTTCTAGCAGTTTGACTTATATCTCCTTGTGGTAATTTTTTGTTTCAATTGACATTTCCAAATACTTTTATAATACAAAACACTCGTCGTAGTATTAATTTTGTCTCACATTCCAATAACCTTTCTTCCTATCCATGTAAAATTCCCATGAAATGTTTCAGCAACGCAAATATTAATACTGTAGCCACAACGCTGATGATTGTTAAAGAATTTGGTGGTGTTTATTGACCTACCTATCTATTTGTTTCTTCACCGACGTGTTACTGACTTTACAATAGTAAGGAGCATTATAGATTTGAATAATGGACGATGGTTAGAGCCTTCACCTACCAACCTGTTTTACTTATTGTTAGTATTGTTAACAATGCATAATAATTAATATAAAAGAGCGTCGAAAGGTAGTAAATTTTATGTGTGCGCATAAAAGACAAACAATATTAACTTACTAATAACAAGTGGACATGCACACTACCTGGGTTGCATTCTTTAATAATTAATATTACTACCTAGGCAGGTTTACATTAGATCAACATGCTTATTTATGTGATGGATATATAAATGTAATAAATAAGCACAAGTATTTGTTTATTAACTGGAATGTAGTATTTGTGTTAGATTGATGAATGTCATGCTTCAATTCATGTCAATTTATTTTAATCCAATCAAAATAATTTCTTTATACATGCATTTCAGCAAAATAAAATGTTTCTAGTTTAAATGTTTCTAGTTTAAATACATGTTCAAAATCTTTTTTGTTTTATTTAGAATCGTACAATATCTACTAATAGACTAAATAGACTATTAGTATTAGTACTTCAATATATCCAATAAAAATCAAAAAAATCTTTAATAATATACCTTGTATTATTTCTTGCTCTATTGTTAACAATCCTGTATCAACAACGACAAAATGAACACCATACCGAAGTATGATAAGAGGTATAAGAATGAATTAAGAAGAATTTAGTTAGCATTACAATTCTAGTATTCACTAGAGGTGCGAACAAATGGGACCGGTTCTAATTCAATTGAATTCGGTTCAAAATCAAACCAAACCGGGCTTTTGAAATAGTCTTTGAACTCAAATCGAGCCATGAGTATGGAAAAATTGAACTGGAATCGAGCTAGGAGTATGAAAAAATTGAACTCGAGCCGAGTAAGGCGTTTAAAACAATTTTCAAACCGATTCAAGCATTTGAAACATTTTGAAAGCAGACAAATTTCTAACTGAACTTTAAAAAGTCGGTTAGTTCTCACCTCTAGTATACTTCTCTATAGAGCTTGTTGAGAAATGGCAAGTTTCAACTCATTCTGAGCTCTATTGCCAGAAAAACGTTTTTGTGCAGTTGATTGTAAATAGGAAACTGCTACCAACTAACTACCAAAGCGTCATAGAAGAATAGGTATAAGAGTAACAGGAGCTAAAAATTGATGTAGCGAGTAAACGGTAAATCAACACAAATTATAGGTAGATATATTCAAGTTTATTCAGTTAGTCTTGTTAATGTATCTGTACCAATACGTATAAAGAATTGCGTCTTGTGTTTTGAATTATTCATACATTGAAGAAAATAAGTAGAAAATGTATAGAAACGAAGTGATGACATGATACGAGAATGCAATGGAAGAATGCAAGTGAACACCAATGTGAATAAAATGAAAAGCAACCTAAAGAAGACAAGTCAACATTGTCTGACATAAACCCGCCAGCGATAAAGCACATCAGAACACAAATATGTGTATGCAAATTAAAATCAAGCAACCTCACACAAACATATACAAACATCATCTTGTAAAATTGTAAGAGTCGAATTTCAAGTCAGGTCGACTCACAACAATCAGAATAAGCTGGATTGAACTCGAGGCATTTGAAAGTGATTCTGAATTTCAATGTTGTGTTGAGATTTGTGATGCCACATGCCTGTACAGCTTCAAATAGTCTTGTGAATGCAGTCTACCTATAACATAGCTGATGTCTTGTGTGTAATCATATATTTTATACTCGCAAAGCAATAATTTCTACAATCAATAATATGTACGCATATACATTACCTCTCCGCACCATGTACCTAGTAGTACCTACCATCCAATTACTGAATGTACCTCTATGTACGATTCCTGGCAAAGCAATTGCATTTAACAAAGAAAGAACACTACGTTAATTCCACACAAATTTCGCATTACAATAAATAGCTCTATATGCTCACACTGTTCATGTATGGCATAAGTGCAAAGCATTCAATACAAGCAACCTTTTTTCTGTGGAATCAGGTTTATTACATGAATTTCAATCAAGATATTGTTATTATTATTCTAATATTATATCTGCACGACACATTATTGTATCATGAAAATCAATGGATAAAAAGTGAGTGAAGACATGTCATGTCTACTGCATCTCTAAGCGAAGCCACTTTAAAATCTACTCAAAATTCGTTAGACTAATAAATTTAGAGATAGCTTGTGAAAATAGACTCGAGATACAAAGATAATGAATTCAAAGAAATTCACGAGCTAGAAATACACATCGTTTAGCCGAACATAACATAAGGATGCTTTGCATCGCATGCAAGGGTAAGGGTTTTCATTTCATTTTCAATTGGCTTGAGTCAAGTTGATTTGGCTTAACCCAGTAGGACTCTTGTGCGATGAGTGCCTTGCTTACTTGCTAATATTATTATAGAATACACTGCACACATACCTAGACATATAATGCAGCATAGAGATGAATATTTTGCATATATACAGCACAAGTGCAGAATTGGATATGAATGCACAGACTAGAAGTTGTGCAAGTGCTATAGGACAGATACACACATAGACACATCTACATGTTACATATCTGGGAAAGAACATAAAGAACTAGGTAGGTGGTTCTGAAGACAAGAGAGCAGTGCATTGTGTTTTGCATAGTGTAGTAGTGATGTAAATATAATAAGTGGGATATAAAGGCGTACGTTGAAGAACAGCATTATATTTATTATGGCAAAGCGAAAGGGATTGTTGGAGTGACTGAAAGGAAAGCGTAAAAGCAAAACTATAGAAGATCTGTGAAGAAGTTGCAAGGAGCAAGGGAAGGCCCGTGCAAAGGAAGAGTCTGCCTTCTGCGAGAGAGAAGTAGAGACGACTAAAAGTGGAGAGACCGAGCTGAATGGAACAACTCGAGTCGATCAAGTACTCGACATGGAATTGCTTTTGCCTTCCTTTGCTTTGCTCTGCTTTGCGACTGACGAACTCAACATCTCAACTGAACCAACAAACTTTCGTTCTTCCCTATAATAACAGTCCTTTTCCCCGCCTGCTGCGTCCGTCTTATCATGCAACAAGAACCGAAATCCGGTGGAAAACTTTGACGGAAATTGAGAAAATTCTATTAACTTTGCCTCACAAACCGTTTAATTAGCATATCAATGTAAATAGACAACTATTTACAACCCTCCTACCAATCGCCAAACAAACCAAACATATTATTTCAACTACATCCATACGCTATAAATATCTAAATAACTAACTACTCCTATCCTACTCTTTCCTTCCTCATGTATAAACTCTGTTACAGATGCTTCCTCTAAAATTTAATTCTCAACCTCTTTCTACCAACTTACAGCAACTAGCTTACAAAACACACACTTAAACATGACTTGTCTCTTATGTGTCATCATATTCTCATTTCATTTCTTATAATTCATTTTCCAGTTTTTTCCTTACCAACTTCAATGTATAGAGTAGCTATTGTATCAAAACCGATTTTATTTGCTATGTACATTGTACATAGTAGAATTAAATAGCCGAGTTGATGACATGGTTTTCCTAATAGAAGCTAATATTACGAAAGTGTGATATTTTATGCAAGCGCGAATCTTTTAGATGCTGTATTTTATATTGTGTAATGTAGGTATGTATGTGGAAACATTTTCGCAATGCATGTTTCTTGACGATATGTATCAATAAATGCAATTATGTAAATTTAGAAACATTCAAGTTGTACATGTCAACCGACCTGAGGTTAAAAAACCTTTAAAAATAAAATTCCTATAATATTATGTGTGCAAAAATAAAAAGAGCACACTCCTTCGTAATGTTGAACAAGAGACCAGAAACCTTTTTACGGCCTCTGTTTGTTGATCTTTAAATTTCACTTTTGCTCTTCCAATGACATTAAGTGCTTCATTTACAATTTACGACCTTGTAAAAAACTCATGTTTCGTCACAAAAACATTACAATGGAACAATTACCAATTATACAAATAATTTGTTAAGTTTCAAATGTGAAATCAGTTTGGAAAACAAATGTTGCATAACATTAACAATTAGAAAACCATTGTCTTAATACTTATTATAAGCATTATGTATTCAATAACTCAAGGTTGAGTTTAAAGCGCGACTGTGAATGATACGTGTAAGTATGAAGATCGAGTTAAAGCGTTTACACGTAAATTAGACATTACATTACCGAAAACAGAACCCATGGCCCTTGTATTCATGAAAACGATATTATCAGTTTTCATGTTGGCATGCATTTATACGCAAAGACTCACTGAATGATGATTACAATAATGACATAACATTTACATAAAGTGTGACAGATTAATTGTAAGATGTTTACACTGAAACAAAATTAGTCTGCATGATGAATTGAGTCGTGGTCAAATTCGATTCCACTATAATAAGAAGAATCTTCAAAAGTCCCCACTAGCTGACAATGAATGTATTTAAGCTCTTTAGGTATTTTACGTTGTAGTTAGAATTTACTCATATTATTATTGTAACTAAGTACAACCTTATGGACATAGAAATAGCATGTGTAAAAATTATTTATTATTGATGCTCACGACTCACCTTCACTTTAACCAATGAACTGCATTAAAACAATTGGCTATAGTATCAACATGTTAAACGGACAAGAAATTTTAAGTTCAGTCCTGTGTTTTTGAAACTAGGGTACATCAAATACATGCCGCAGTTTATGAAACTGAGTGTCGACTTAAGGATGAATAATTCATTCAATGTTACATGCAGCCATTAATATTATAAGGTAAGCTATACCATACAAAAGTAATTGCAGCTTTTAAACGGATAAAATATATTCTGGTTGAATGGCTGACAAAGGACTTGGTGTAGGGTTGGGGTTTACATTTGCGAATTCACAGAATGAAGCTGGTTAGGAACGAATACAATATTCAGTGTTCCTTTTCTCCTAACACAAAAATGTAAACCGCAGTTTCGTCTTTCTAAATATATTACGTATGCAGGAAACTGCAGTACCTTATTAGTCGCTTATAAAAAGGCATCTCAACTTTTTAATCTTAAACATATGCGATTCAGATGCTGTTGACTTTTGGACACAATAGAAGAACTAGGTGTAATCGTTTCAGTTTATTCTTTGCTAGCAATATAAATATGACTATTCAAAATTTATTTCATGCTTGTTAAACTGTAAATAAACTTTCATGTACCTACACCACTATTAGATTAACACGGCAATGTGCATTGGAAGAAGAAAATTGTTATTTTTATATAAAATTCATTATTTCTAAAGTGCTGTAATAGTGTAAAAAATTACAAGGTTAGCATGTTTAGCAGCAGTATAGGTAGCTAATAGCTATCCATTTACATTCTAAGTATAACAAAGTAAATATAGTTGTTTAAGTAATAATACTAAGACTTAAGGGTTACTATCATATTGATGCAGTACCTTCTCTACAATTCCTATCGAAGTGATTTTGTCTAGTGATTTTTACTACGAAAGGAATCGAAGAGAAAAAAGGGCTGGATGAAAAATGTTCATTTTCAACACGTCATTCCCTAAATACATTCAGCCACACTTAAGTTTCTGAGTGTTAAGACTTTTACGTCTAGGTATCTTGTGTAAATATAGTTAGCTGTAAACTGTTTAAATATTTCATTATATGTACCTTAATATTTTGTTTACTCACAAAAGTCACAAAAGTCACAATCAGACAGTTTCAGTTAAGAAGCACTACTCATGTGCAAAAATGTATATATGTACTACTATGTATATGAGACGATATTAACGTGTGGTGTGGTGGCCGGTGTGTGTATCGCTGTGGTGCACCAACAATAGTTTTATAAAGCAACCTTATCATGTTATCATTCAAAATGTTTACAGGTTCCAAAAATGACAGGAGGTTGAGTCTATATGACACTCAATGTATACCTAATTAAACCAATAAAAATTTATGCAAATAGCAGTTTATTACATCCGAAAAAGGTCGTTATTCCATTGATAGTTAGAATAATCACAGCATATAATAAGTTTGTTACTTTGGCAAGCGGAATCGGAATGAGCAATGCATGTACATATGTATGTATATGGTTCTAAGTTGCAGCTTAAAATTCATGCAAATCAGGCAGTAATACTTAATACGATACCACCCCTACTCCCCACCCCAACAAAATAACTCATGCAGACCGGTATAATTGTGTTGTGATAATAATCTGATGGTAAGATTAATACATAGTCCTGTGAAGAAGTATTATTGCTTTGGAACTTTATATCATTCAATGATATAAAGTTCGATACACACATGCATGTCACTGTAAACGCACGACATACAATATACTTTTCCAGAGGACTGAAGGATAACTATATAAATATCTGATATTATAAATAAGTGTACAAATGTCTCATTTTTAAACCAAATTACTTACTCTCTATGAATCATGTGAGCGTATTAATAACATAACTATCTATAAATATAAAAGTTGCCTTTAGCATTTAGGTCGATTGATGATTAGCTACAATACCAGAATTACAACCTTAAGACATTAAAGAAGTTTTGTTCTTCAGACTTATCTATATGGACTTGAACAAAGAGGACATAGACATGACATGCAAAATGAAAATTTTGAACTTACAGACAAGTCTTCGTAATTTTTGAAGGCTAGGATGGCGAACCCGTCGACGATATCCTCTACAGCGGTGGGCTTCCTCGGTCTCTTCCGAGGTTTTTTCACAGGCGGACCTTCATTGTCATCTTCGTCGGGGTCATTTGGAGCTCTCTCCTTTTCGACCTTTTCAGCCCTCTCTTTCCGCCGATTCTGTTTAATCCGTCGTCGCCGAACCTCAGAGCTCTCCATCTCTGCCGAACATACCTACACCTCTATCACTTCACCATAGGCACTCCTTACAGCAAGATAAACTCGTGATGCAATTACAGCTGCGGTTAAAACGACAAATCATGGCTTTCGGCCATTTGTTTCCAAATCATATAAGAAATAACTTTGACAATAAAACTTATTTCACTGTAAGTTGTATAAAACTATTGGATGACGCAGAGATCGTCACACACAAGCACTTCAAATGTCCAAGTCTGTGAGGTCAATTACTGAACTGTGTCTGTTATTTCTAGTTTATTATCTTTAGTGTAGATAGATGTCAAACCAATAAATCACTGGAGTACACTAAACACTATAACAAGCTGTGTGTTGTTTCACTCTTCATACAAGAGTAAATTTCACTCTAAATTATGGTACGGAGCAAAAGGGAAATGAAGTCTTAACCGAATTTACATCTCCACAGGTGATGTGACTGAATGCAAACCCATCTACAGATATTGTAGAGGTAGTATAATCATCTGCATTATATTTGGAGAATCCACATGCTTCCTTGTACATATGTATATTACAGTAAAAAGCAAACAACGATAGTAAACTTCTAAGTCACAATTATCATCCAAGCTAATCGACTTAAATCGAAGTACTGTGTAGCTATAGATGTACTATATCAGTTTTTTGTTATACATATAACAAAATTATGGAAAATTGTAGGTTACTTATCAAAATTCACTTCATACATGTAATACTGCTACTGATAGTATATAATTAAGCAGCAGTCATTTAGTTAACATACATTGTTGCTGATTATAGCTCACAGTCTTCATTTGCTTTATTATAGTGAGCTCTAATAGAGAGACATTGACTGCACTTCGCAAGTCAGTGCAATGCAAGCTGATATTTCTGCAATTGTGAATCGCTATTGATATAGTTATATTTGCTGACAATATAAAAACTCCAATTACGTATAACAAAAGTTTAAACAGTTTGTCATCTGTGATGAAGACTGTTAAGGATATATCGCAGAACAGAATACAGGCTTTAATTATCTCTCTGAGTTCATAATAGTCTCAAGACGCACACTTTGCTAATTATTGAGGATATTGTAACTAGCTGATTTGGCTAAAAGTTAATGGTCACACCGCAATACCTAATAATGGTAAACAAACTGACTGCACACATTATGCAAATCATTCTCCACTATTACCATGCACTATGAAGATAGTTTTCTAGTATTCTTTATCACTTATGGTTTATTAAGTATTGACGTTTGCGGTCGGCTGTCGGTTCCTGTGTATTCTGTATTATTAAAACCACTGGCAAACACAGTCAAGATACAGACTCTGCACAAAATAATGTGGGGATCACAGAAAAAAAGTTTGCAGTTCAACATCAAATTCTTTCTTCTGACAATTATTAGTTTAAATTCACACCTACATTCGGCATTTTATGTGGCTGTGAAGTTGTATAAAGAAATTGTTTATTACGTACACACCTCTGTGTAAGTGGTCACTAGTACTTTTGAGTGGTAGAAGTATTGAAATTATGTACGTTTTAGTACAGTTAAATTACTGTTCAAAATTACTTCCAAAAGATCTTAAATTAAGTCCAATGTTTATGGAGTATCTAGAGCCTGCGTCAATGTATTAGATTCTGGTGGCTCCGTAATAACCGTACTGACCGCAATAAAACCAAGGGTTAAATATTATTAGTTACCAACGAATATGTCACTTACGATCAATAGGAATATAACCACAATCAATGTTAACAACGTTAATAAGACTAATTCTTCTTAAGTGCACTCTTAAATACAATAAAATATAGTGTTAACCGATTGACAATCTTGCTTAAGTTTTTATCAATTTTCTAACAGTAGCACTATATAATAATTGTGAAGGTTAGTAATACAATACATAGGACATAGGATGACAATATCATGAAAATTGTAATCCTTTATTGTTCTGTAGTGTTTTCGAGTTGATGACTTGGTTGACGTTTAAGGTAACAATGACGAACAGAGAAGGTTGCTGGATAGGGGTTTATTTCTGGAAACTGCTGCAGGCAATATCCACCGCACATCACCTAGCAATTACATTAAAAGCAATTAAGTACAAAATGAACCTTGCATCATAGAATTATTAAAATTTAATTACACTCACCAAATTATAGCTCACCCACCCAAAACCACGTTCAGATTTGTTGTCAATTGTACAATCAACTCTGTTCCTTTATATTACAAACAATGAAGCCAGCGAATTGCTGATTGTTGCAAAACGAAAATTGGAGTTGACATGTCCGAATATCAATTATGGTGTGGAAAACGGTGCTCGCAATGTAACTGAACAATTACTGAGCAATAACCGCTGTATTGTTTAATTATAAACTGTGTGTATGTAACTCACACTTTTCTTGTCACTTTTGTTTTGTGTACAAAGCGTTTGAGGTTGAGGAGTTTATTTTTTGGTTGTTTGTTCGGTGCTGCTGATCAGTATATTATGACCCAAAGTAACCCGGCTGTCTTAACACAGAGCAGGAGCCTTAGTACTTTTAACAAGGAATCACGAAAACATCCCAACTTTCCAACAAACAACAAACAAAACAATTAGCACAAAGTGTTTTTGTGTTTTGTGTTGTTCTTGCTGTTGTTTTGTTCGACCACCACTACACTGTGCCTACACAGACAACAGAGATGTACAAACAGAAACTAAACTGAATAATGTACGAACGTGTGTCATTTAGAACTCGGAGTTATACATAGAACAATCGCAATTGTGAAAATGTTTAAAATGTACATAGACCTGAGAAGAGTCCTGTCTGTCTGTCAATGCTGTCCTGTTGATAATCGTGTCGAAAACTATTTGTGATTAAAGGCAACACACATACAGGACGACACATAGCAACATAAACACAAATATTTATAACAAGAAGACTAGGATTTTCCGTACTTTACTTTAGCAGCCAGTTGTTAGTTTTGTGTAAAGCTTTTAGCCTCCTGCCTTGTCTTGTCTACTACTTTGATAATGTGTTGTGTGAATGTGTGTTGTATTAAAGTTGTTCTTTCGTACACTTTTTATAGATAGAGTCTCTGGATAGAACAGAGTAGACGAGTTGGGTGTTGTGTTGTGTAAATGTATGTGTGTGTGTGTGTTATGTCTGATGGAGTTTTACAGTTTTGCATTTAATTTATTTCACAGTTTAGCTCAAACCTTAAATTCAGCGTGACACAATTAGAATGTGTTTTGTATTGGGCCAAAGGACTTGGATGTAATCTCCGAGTGAGTAAATAGCCAGTAGTTCATAATTAGGAGGATCCAGTGCAGTGTACAACTCGAAGAAGATGAATTTAACTGTTAATTCAGTTCACTTGGTTCACTAGGAGACTTGACTGGACTCGACTGAACCCAAGGCAGGCGGTGGGTATTGGCTATGTATACTTCATACTAGACTTGTGTACAGATATTACACGGCTCTCTATCTCCGCTCCTAGACTCCTTACTACCAACTAATACATGTAGTACCCAGCTAGCACACAACTTACAACAAGCGAGGCAACACAATACACACAATATCCAACTCAATACTACTACTATATAATATGCATATATGTCTATATATGTGTGTATAAGACACATAGGCATATGTAATGTATAGGAATACAAGGAATAGTTGGATAGCACATAGACTGAGTGACTGTGACTCTTTGTAATATTATGAGTAGCGTAGAGTGCAGTGGAAGAGTAAAGGAAGGAATGGGCCGACAAACTCAATGGCTCTATGGCTGGGTTTCTTTACTTCTTTTGCTTTGCTTTGCTTTGTAAGTCTAGCTCTAGCTTTACATTTAGAGTCAGCAATACTCCAACAACCAACTCGACTCAACTCTACCAAACTCTACTCCATCCATACGAATACGTATACTGTAGTCTTCAGTCTTGGGCTTGTGGCACATACATCTCCTGCTCTGTTTCTCCTCACTTCTTCATCTCTCTCCAACTATAACACACACATCACAAATAGTCCTCTCCCATACACACACCACCACCAAAACACTATGCACTATAGTTCATAGTGAGAGAGAGCTATTCAGCTATTCTCTAGTACAGCTTGTATATTGTACGAGTACGTACGTACGCCTTTAGTAGCCTCTTCCATGTTCTTCCATCAGTCCATCCACACCACACCATACAACTACTACTGCGACTCCTCTATACCTATATCGCCCAAAAACAGCCACACACTCATTCCATGCTTCGTTGTGCAGCTATAGGAGCACTCTACTATGGTGGATCACAGCCTAAAGGCAATAAATGCAAACCAAAGGCTGCACCGGAGCGACATATACACACAACATGAACTAAACACTCTTTTTTACCAGCAATCCAAAACACACCAAACAATCCGGCTTTGTCATGCTTCTTCTTTGTACTTCCTAGCATCGTAGCGTACACTCTTCCATTAGTTAAATAACCAACACAAAAACAAATTTCATAGCCAAATACAAATTTAGTCCATATGCGCTTTATCTTATGTGTATGACATTAACTAAATTTTACCTCGACATCATATCATAACACATAGGTAATTCAATAATAGGTAAGTTTTTTAGAAACATAGCAAGTAGCGTAGAAGGTATGAAACGTTTTGCTATGCAAAGTTATAGGGGTTCCACGAACGGATTGTTTCCAAATGACACGAATAGACTAAAAAATTGAGAAGGAATAAATAAGGGGTGTCTAGAACCCTTCACGAAAATCTAATGTGTCCTTATTAGAAGATTCCTTTGGAAAACTGGATGTTTTATGTTGTTTTAAGTATAGGTATGAATAAATGACTATACAATTGAAATCACCGTGACCTTGCAAAGTTTCTTCGTCGTGTCTCCATTTCGTAATTTGCAGTATTGACATTGAACAACAATAATATGCTAATTACACTTTTACGAAAACAGTTTTCAATTTTGATTACAGTCAATTTATTATAATAGTCTTTTAGTATTTGTGGCTTACTACTTTTTTATGTTAAAATCCTTTCCTTTCTTTTCATGAATTCTTTTTCAACCAGATTAAAATTCTAAATACAGGGGTTTTATTTCCACTCCAGCATTTATATATTAGTTAACAACTCATAAAAACTAAGCACTAATGCGAATTGAACAATTTCCTTGCTAATTCTTAATTTACGAGGTTAGTCAATCGTTTGTAAGTTAATTTAACTATCTATTGTATTTTGTAAATAAGTCAGAGAAATCATTCAGATGATAATAAATATGTGATAGGGAATGTTTTAAGCTCCATTGTGTATTGTAATTGACACAATAATTAAGCTTTCATTTTTATCTCAAATGGTAGCAGCAGCTACAACTTATTTTCCATTAACCTTAAGCACCTACATATTTTATGTTGGTATGGTGGTTCACAAATTAATGGGGATTAGTGAGACTACTTGTTCATTCTGTTTTATAATTATTATCGTCAGTTATGCTATGCTTCACCTTTTGAGACTGGTGCTCAATAATTGGTTTACGATTTGACAATTCTTATTAAAATAATAAATATATATGTTTACATAAAAGTTTACTGAACACACCTTCTATTTGCATTTATATGTACCAAGTTAAAAATTAAATGTACGTTTCTAGAACTAATATACTTACAATTAGTATTAAATTACTACTGTATGAATTTATCTCGCATTGTATGACATATGAAGCATTGAAGCATTGATCCATTGTGTAACGAATCCAAGTTTCCACTCAGACTATTAACCTTAATTCTATTATAATGAGCATTTCATATAAATAATTGCATGTTGATAACTTCATGCTTTAATACACTGATATCGTTGAATACACAAAAAAATCCATTTAGGAGTAATTTAAATCTTGCTTCTATTTGCAAATAAGATCCTTCTTGTAATTAAATTTTTATAGTTTCTGAATTTGACCACATTCTCGAACATTGAACAAACATAGGTATTCATCCGAAATGCATAATATTAACCGGGGTAGGTACAAGTATGAATTGCTGTGCCCGTTTTCGTCATCGGCGTGCTTGAAAACTACATGTTTTACAACATGAAGCGGTTGCTTCAGTTGTGTAAGTTTTAGAATAGTAATTATATAGGTATACCTCTCTGCATTTTCACTTTAAACAAGAAATAGCTTTCGTTTAACATTTAAGAGCAACGGTAAGGGTTCCATGGCAAAACGGTAAGAGCAAAACGGTCAGAGTCATGTGGCTAAAAAGGTCAAAAGACAACGGTCAGAGCACCATTTTTGACCAGTCAAAAATACGGACAAAAATAAGACAATGCATGTAAAGGTCAAATAATGAAATGCAATGATAAAAATATGAAAACAAACTATGCAAACTCTAAGAAACAAATCAATCATGAATGGGCATAGATTGGGAAATGAGAATTTTAAAACAAAGTGTAGATATTTTGCTAGTGGCTAAGGTGTTCCAAGCTAAAGTGTTTGCACCTCCAGACCATGCATTACTATGCTTGGATGACATCTTTAGTGAATACCCAAGAGTTCTTTCCTCTTTTAAATCCATCAGGGAACTAAAAAGGCAAATGCTTTTTTGCTTATTTACACCTTTTTTATATCTGTTTCAGCCAAAATTTGCCACTGTCTTTGAAAGGTATAAAAGCAAAATTCCTTTTTTCCTATCCCTGCTGCAAAGGCTTCCTTTTTTTAAAAAAGGCAACCTTTTTTGCCTTTTTTGTTCCCTGAAATCCATTGACAAAATATATGGAGGAAACTTATATATATATATATATAATATATAAATGACGATTTGATAATTAATAAATAATTTGCCACTGTACCATCCAGAACTCTGGTCTGTTTATCATAGAGTTCAGAATGGTATACCAAGGACAAGGAAAAAGTAATGCGACAAAATAAAAAATTTCATTGAATTTGAAAATGAAGCTCTGGGTTTCTCATTTTGACCTATTTGGTTTTGACCTTTATGTTCTTTGACTAATTTCACTTTGACCTTTATTCCTGACCTTTTTAGCCACTTTTCTCTGACCTGTTTGGCTTGACCGATTTGCCCGGTTATCACGGTAAGTGCTTGCAATATGCTGTATTTGCATTTCGAAGAATGTTTATTTGTATTCGTAGTGGAAATTAAGCAAAGCATTCACTCTATTCAAGGAATACACAATCTATCTAGGTGTATACTGTATAGGTATATAGGTTCATGTATAAAATTCATGTTAGTATGCATGGCTGAAATAATTTAATATTAAGTGGATATTATATCATGTGCATTTTCATACGATGATCATAGCGAATTTGCTCAAACCAGGCATAACATAGCACTTCAAACTTTCAGTCACATCAGATGCTGATTAAATATACCAATTCAATTTTGAAACCATTATTAAATTGCCTTTCACATTCAGCTTCCAACTTCTCTGCTGTTTATCAGCAATAATAAAAGATTTTCTCCTTAATTTCCTGCTCTTTAACAACCGTATACTATGCGCTTGATAATTGAATTTGCATTTGTAATAAGCTAGCTCTTTCCTTTCTACTTGACTAATAATAGTCAACCCAATTATTTCTCGACAACAATTTGATGCCTAAGACTTACCAGGAAACATTTTTACATAATTGCTTCATATCATATATCTGTAATACATAATGCACTATATAATGTATATCATTTTCATAATTTGTGCTCCTAATAGTACTTAATGTACTCAATAATAGACATCTTACCTATGAACAATTTCCGGCAACTCTTTTAGAAATCAAAATAGGTAAGCTCCTCGAGTTTCACTTCTTTTCTTTCTTTATCCTCTTTACTTTCTCCTAGTTGATCTTAACAATGCATTAAATTTAGATTGCCCTTTTAAGCTCCTTTCCTCAATTATGCAGCTTTGTATATTAAAATTGGCGATGAGACGATGTGTAAGTAATATTTATAATTGTCAATGTTAGCAGTTAGTATAAATTGAAATTCCGCAATAAGTCATAATGATAATAATGAAGCCCGACTTCTGCATGCTGTCGCCTCCTATACATAAAAGCAATTAAAGTATGAAGACAACAGAACAACACATTTCGATGATTCCGGAAGGTATGCTGACGCGTTAGTCAACAGTCAAAGAGTGCGGATCGGGAGTGTGTACATGTACATGTATACTACAATAATAGCTATATTATGTATGGTCTTTTTCCATTTCTTTGATGTTAGTGTGAATTGCTTAAGGTAAAAATATTATCCAATGCAAATAGTACATATAGCCGTATACTGGCCAACGTGGAAGGAAACCATGAATGAGAAATGCAAAAGATGTGTTTTGTGCAGCAATTGTATGAATTTTGTGTCATAATATGATACTTGTATGCATTTGTTATTCTAAATCGGTCAACTGATAATCCTCGAGTCCCTAATTAGTTAATTACGTTTTCCTCCGAATAAATTCTCAAGTGTACAACTGCATTTTATTCTCATTCCAAAATAACCATGTGAATTCATACAAGATGTAGTATAACCTGCTTGCTGAACTTTATCATTGTAATAAAATATAACTATGTATGTAGCTATAAAATGTAAAATGAAAAAGTTAAAGTCATCAAGGGTGGGTAAGGACAACGTGGCAAGATATGTTTGGTTATACAGATCTGATGAGCTCAGTATCTCTTCATGATTCGAGGATCGACGTAATACACGTTGTTGGAAGCAGCTGGATAGTGGATGGTGGTGGTTGGTTTCCTTTCACGCACCATTCCAAGTTTCATGAAAGTTCCCAAGAACTCAGCCAAGCCGCTCTTGTCGGGGGCACACATACCCGACAATTCTTCCAAGTCAAATTTTGGAATTTTGAAAGGAAGTTCCGAGTCCTCATCATCAGAGGAAGCTGCATTGTTGTATTCATGCCTGCGGCGACGAGATGCGCCTCCAACTTCCAAGTTGTTGTTGCTGGAAACAGTAACCGTTAAATTGGATACCGAGTGATCCATGAATTCCTCTTGACAAATGAGAGCCATTTCTCTCTCCATCAATTCGTCAACATCCACGCTTAGATCTTCAATACTCATCGCAGAGTGACTGCTCCAGATGTTGGTGTTAGTGGTGGTGTGCCCAAACATAAAGTCGTCAAGGGCTTCTATTTCATCCACAAGAGTCACTTCTATATTATCCAGTTCGATTCCCATGATGTCAAACGTCTGCAGTTGGTAATCTTGAGCACTCATTTGCATCGTATTCCCTTGTTCATCCATATTTCCATACACTTCAATGTAGGACTGTATCAGCTCTTCGGAAGGAGTTTTCTCAATCACTTCCAGTAAACATTCGCTGATATTAAGAAAGCAAATGTCCGGGTCAACGCTGCGACCTGAAATTAAAACACTAAGTATAATTTCACAATAACGATGTCATTTAACGTATGGAGCACACTATGTGCGTGCCTATACACACAGTCATAGCATCATCACCATAAGGATAAGTCTCACCTTATGTTTTCCTAAAAATCTGAAAATGAGACGAAAATGGATAATGAAATGATTTATTACTGTGAGGGTGCTTCAGTCTTACCCATTTCGGAGTCGGGTTTTCGAGATTTGGTTCTACAATCCGATTTAGTTTGTTGGAGTTACACGTGTCATATAATTTGCAAAGAAAGCAATCAATACTGTATGTTGTATAGGTGAGACGGAGAAGAGTTCAGACCATCACTGTACAGTGATAAGTTCTGAAAGCATCCTCACTCTGAATAACGTCCAAGAAATAAAAAATAAAGCAGGAAATGAACTTCGAGTTAAAGTTGAGTTATAATTGAGGCAAAACCTTTGACAATGTACACGGTACAGTACTATGACATGCAAAGAGTGTACGTTAAATAGTTTTACAACGTGTCTTTGCTTTAAAAAAAACTTTTATTAATGTGATGCCAACACATCACCCGTCCCGTTTAGTTCCTGTTTGTGCTCCAGTGTGTTTATACAAACAATTAATTACTAATTGTGTGTTAATAAAGTGTTCGCTGGAAATAACTACCTACTGCCATTGTTCCAAATTGTGCACATTATATGTCCAGGCACATTTATTACCTAGGTATATGAATGTACCAACTAACATAGCCATTATTTTACAATTTCTCATTCAATGGGACTTACAACATAAGCAAGACGGAACAAAGCTCGGAAATCTTCAGTAAATGCAATTGGGAATATGATATGAGATTAATCAAGTCAAAGCAATCAAATCAAACGTCTAAATTAAATAATGTGACTGTTTAACTGATTTGAATACCCATATTCTATTACCAAGCATATTATCTATTTGACTGGTAATTTTATCACATAAGGTCCTACACGTGAAAATTTAAATGCCACTCTGGCATTGAATTGCTGCTATCACCATACAGTAGTACTACCACAGCTCTATAAAATATATGAACAGCCTTCATGCACAGTGTAATATTACTAATACATTAGAGTATACTTTATCGCATGAACTATGCACCCAATAAACCTAGGAATTGGACTTTGAAACACTATCATAACCTGGCCCGAATTCTAATTGAAATAGACAGGTTTCTCATAGTTGTATCAAAATGCTGGACATAGACTACTGTAGCTATTATTAGTATATTATATTATAGTGGCAAAACTACATTTGAGATTGAGACTCATGCAATTACATGATATTAGTATGATGAAACAAATCTGGGTAAATTTAAATGTATGACAACCTTGAAAATTTATGTTTCCTGTATTTTAATCCCGGTTTCGAAACTTTCGAGCCGGGCCGGATCCGTTTCAATATTTTTCCAAGCACGAATCCGTATTTTATGGGTTCGGGCGTTCCCGTTCGGGTCTGTTCCCACTCCCAGGTCTAGTGCCTTAATATACCTACTATTACCTACCAGATAATGTAAAAATGACTATAACTATACAGACATTTCCTTTTGCGTCATTAATGTTGTGAGTAGTTTCATTAGAGGACTAGTTTCGTTAACGACCTTTCTAATGACAAATGTTTTCCCAAATGGGTAAATACTAGGCTACTTATGCAGTCGTCACTTTTTTTTAACGTTACAACGTCGAATGCGTTATAGCAATGATGCTGAAAGATAGATGTTTACTGGTATTATAGCGGGTATTATAACTGGTAAGGGAAAGCACAGATTTCAGAAAATAATGAATTTCTACCTGATTAGATCTATACATCTCAATAATATTATGCGATGAATTAACTAGGTACCTACTTAAATATATGAATTCATCATTTAGTTAAGAATATGCTTCAGTATCCTGTAAAGTTCTATAGCTGATATGATTGAAAATGGAATTGAGGGTGTGATTGGTTATTGATTGATAATTACTTTTACTTACATGAATGAAATGACGAAGAACTTGATTGACGTTTGTGCTGAATGTGAGTATGTAAGTTGAAGTTATGAGAAATAATCACTACATAGTATAGTGGAATAATTGGCGTATGTATAATATAGAGCGTTTGATTTGATCTGCGAGATGATTCTAATTTGATTAACTGTTAGTGTCTCTGGACTAATGATTGATAGCGGATGTTCATTTGTATTGTATCATTAAGACGTTTCTGACACAAGCAATTTGTATGACTGATTTGTTACGTGTCATTTTAATGTTTCGAAGCTAACACAGAAAATTTTAGCATAGTGTGTGTAGTTCCCCTTCTTTTTTACAACATGAGTAAGTTACCTAATTGAATTTCCGAATTATTGTGCAGAGTAGGCATAAAGAAAGAGATTAGAGAATATAACCAGTTAGTGTAGTGAAAAGCAATGTCTTGCAGTTCCCATGTTTATTTGTTACGTTGGGAGAAGTGATACTGATGCTGCGATGACTGAGTGACCCTTAGTCTCACATTTCAATATAGTCAATAATATATAACTAAACTACGTAGTTGAATTGCAATTTCTAGCTGCTGCTGGTTGAAATGTTGATGGCTACTGTAATATCTCATCTAATTGGAAGTACATTGGCTTGCAAGTAAAATGAGACAAGCTTATAGATGTGCAACATGGAAATTAGTTCTATTCTTCTCTTCGCTTTGACTCATGGATTTTCTCCGTCGATATCTATAAGGCAACTTAATTTTATTATCACACATTATTAATTCTTATCAGTTGATGTATAGCAAGTATGATGCAGCATGTAAGGGCAATGTGCACACCATTAATGTTTTAACTGCATTATAATATAGGTACTTATTAGTTGATAGTATTGCACCTTAGTAATTTACACAAAAGGAGAATCATTTATATCACATAATATGCAGACGATACAATTAACTTTTTATTTTACCAATAAAGGTTCACACAGAATATTTTGTCTAACAATAAGAAGTAGAAGTGTCATTCTGATTCTATGCTCAAATAGGTACATTATAATATGCTTCGTTTGATATGCAAAGTACAGGAAATTGATTCAAATAATTGAACGACGACGCACATAGTATAATTTTTTTAATAGAACCAGGCATAGTTTTAGTATCATTAATGACACAGCACAGTCCGCAAGTTCATAGCTTACCTATATAATATGTGTGTAAATGATGAGAAAAGAGTTGGTCGTTGAAAACAGGTCTTCTGTAGTAGAAATAATCGTATTAATATGCTTGTTATTCATTGTGTATGCATCATCAAGTTTATATAACTTGTATGAGAAAGTAAACACTGACATTGAGCTGGATAATATATACATACCTACATGAAAGGCTTTTTTTGAACAACGTTTCCATCACAATCCTTTTTCATTTACACGTTCTATCTAACATGGCTTTTTTAATCATACCATTGAGGTCATTACTCAAATCTCATGTAATGAGATGTTTCTAAAAATCGACTCAAATAAAGCCATCATCACTGAAGTAAATATTAACCCCTATATGCAACCTATGCGTTGCATAAGCCTCACGACTTAGAGGCCCCCAAACATGAGAACATTTAATAAAAAGAGATTATTTTGTCTTAAAAGTGCAAAAAATGTTTTTTTCTGCACTACGCGCAAATTCGATGCATTTTCCGATTATTTTGGAGCAATTATTTGGAGCAAAAAAAGAAATACTCTTTTCTCGCATATGGAGCCCCAATTTATAGTTACGCCAGTGATACTACCTTGACTTACAGTTAAGTGCCTTCCATCTGTATGCTTCCTTGCCCTTGGAGCAATTACCTCTGTGCGGCCTTGCTTTATGGGCAATTATTCCTTCCTCCTGTATACTCGCGTCATGCACGATGTTTCAATTTTATTAGCAACAATTATTGGCAACAAAAAAATCTCCAGCCATCTCGGCTGAGCAGTAAATCATGCAAATCAAAACCGAAGGGACAACGTTTACAATTTTAAAAGCTAAAAGTACTACGATTTATTTGTATAGGCAAATCAAACAATTGATGAATAATATTGGATACGGCAACTAATCTAGTCATTAAACTACGTGTACCATCAAAAACCTCCATAATAATTATTTATCTTTGATGTGAACTCTAATACTTTCACACAATCCTTTGAAAATTGAAATATTCAATAGCTGCATTTCATATTCTCTATTATTCAATTATAATAACATCATCTTTGACTTGTAACGCAATTACATGCTCAATTACATGATCTCTCCATTTTTTCTGAGCTTCACGCCATTCTTCAACTTTTCCTCGCATCCTTGGCAACACTACTGGAACACTGTCGACAGGTCTCTTGTTGAGCGCAGCAACAATTGTTGGTCCTGCTGTTTTACCATACAACTGAACAATGAATGACGTCATAATTTGGAAAGATCCTCCCAACAGCGTTTCTAACTGAAATGTGTTTAACATCACTTGAGACATTGCCGACATTTTCTTCAGTACTCTTTCAAAATGTATAATACAAGTATTCCCAATCTCAATCATCAAATCCACCTGAAATTAAAGAATTAAAAAAGATTATTTATTATTTTATTAATCATTAATTATCATTTTTAGCATGTAAGTACCTAATCAAAATCAAGCGTTTATCTCCATTAGAATAAAAAAAATATCAGGCAGTGTAACCCATTGAATTTAGAAAATTAAACTGAGTTCATTGGTTAATTAAAGTTAAAACAATATTCATTCAAAGTTAGCAGTTAAAATGAACGACAAAAAGCTGGTGGGTTCAAATTAATATATTTAGAAAGTACAGCGTATCGTCCTTCTTCTGTTAGAGTGTTGGCTTTGTCGACCCTTTTGTTAGTAATTTTTAATTTGCGAGCATTGAGACCTCCACCATGAGTTGAAACACAAACATACGTATCGTTTAAAACCGAGTTACACAGACCAGTTCTTCCGGAGCATATTGGTTGAACATAATGTAGCGGAAGAGTTCTGTAACTTGTTCCTAATTTCGGTAATTTGTTTACATCTGAAACAAAAATAAGCAAAATAAATGCTAAGTTTGTCATCCACAGAAATATATCAAATTATTAGAAATATTACCGATGGTTTTTGAATCAAGGTCAGCATGAATTATGGGCGTTGCAGTAAAACCTGTCAAAGTTTTGTTTGCCATGAGGAATTTTTTCAACCAATTATACAAATCAGGGAAATCATTTAAGATTGTATACACCAGAGCAAGGAAGACATTGCTGCTAATATTTTCTTCATTGAGCATGGACACACAACGAAGAAATTGTTGATAATCCTCAGTATCCCCGATACTTCTTTGAATCTGAAAATAATTACGGATTATTTTTAATTCTTTATGCACATTTACGTTAAAATATAATTTCAGTTTATTATTAGTTAATTTCAATTTCATATCAAAATCATAAGGAACAAAAATAGACGTTAATGTATTTACATAATATTATTTGTTCTATTAATTCTTTTTTGTATTCATACCTCTGCAAAGAAATCTTTCAGGTTATTCATCCTACCGTGTCCAACTCCTGATTTTATATTTGCAGACCGACGGCCTTTACCTCTAGTAAGTTTAGGAGTAACATTGGTATTGGTGGAAAACATACTGAAATTGAAATATTGAAGTTGTTCAAAAATATCACATAACGTTAACATTCAACGTTTAGTACAAATTAACAACAAAGGGGTCTTTGTTGAACGAATGGTTTACACTTTTCCGAATCACTTGGAACACTTTTCTGTTGAAATACATAATAATCATTGATTGTCCATTTTTATTATATGTCAAAACTGATTGTAAGAATGTAAAGTTTGAAATTGTCGAAACGAAACGAAACACATTTTGCATCGTATAATTAATTCATTGCATTCTGAAATAAATAATATATATAATAATAATGTATAAAATATTGTTGAATGTATTTTATGCGAATATATAGTCATTAGTTGTTAATATACATTTGGGAGAATAATATTATGATATTTTAAGAAATTGCATGAGCAAGGTTGAAGGTATAAAATTAGTACAATGCTTAATGCGATGCGATTAAGGATTCACACACACAACACACAAGACATACTTACTTGTGACTTGAATATCTTTCAGGAGTTCGAATACTTCTTTGCAATTTACAATCCGTTTTTGTACTTCTTCAACAATGAAATGTTGGTTGAAGTTGAAGCCGATACAGTTGGTAGTGGTACTGGAACTGGATGCCGGAGTGCCGGACTGGCTTTGCTAGCTTATTGTTACACTACACTCGCTACCAGAGATGGGCAGCAGCCACGCTTGCGGCCGGCCAGACGATGACAGTTTTTTAGGCGATCGCTGGCCGCAAGGCCGGCGGCCTTAGAGTTTTCATAAGATAGAAGGCCGCAACGACCCCCATGGCGGTTTTATAAGATAAAGGCCGCAAGGCCGGACGTGCTCAAGTTTTCGTACGAAGGCCGGCCTCAATGCCGGCCCATAAGTTACAGATAATTTGTGACAATTACAACATAAAGTAAGCTGGTTCAGAGACATATGCGATACGATTTGGAGCTATATACAATGTAGGTAGTTTTAGCTTTTCGACTATTTCGGAATAATAAAAATCTAGAGAAAATTTGCTATTTTTCAAAATTATGAGAAAAATCATTGAACTATGGGAAGTGTTTTTCAAAAATCGTTGAAACTGCAGCGCGCAATTAAACCGGTCGGAATGTTGTAGCGGGGTTTGTTGTCCGTTGATACATTTACACATCTGAAAGCTAGGTGGAGAACGCAAGCTTTGATTATCTGCAACTCGGAATGCTTACCTATGCTACATTGTACATAGTTCCAAATACTCGCACATATTTATTGCGTTTGTGCAGGAAAATACAAACCTCCATCCAGGAAACTTTTGCCTCACAAAAACTATAACCTCAAGAGCATACATTCGACATTAAATTTGATTGACATACAACTCTTCTGACTACTATGTTTTGCCATGCCCGTATTCAGGGGGTGGGCAATAAGGCAACTGCCACCCCCGAAATCCCAAAAAAAGGTTATTTCGCCCCTGAAAGAGCAAATTTTTTTGCAAATTCTTTTGCCTTGAAAGAGCAAAAGAGCAAATTTTTCGCGCTAGGCGCGAATTTTATGCATTTGACGTTGATTTTGGCCTAAATGTGATCAAATTTTTGGCTTCACACGCTATTATTGATACATATGTATCTAATGATTTGAGTTTGCCACCCGCGAAATCGACTTCTGGATACGGCCGTGTGCTGTACCAAAGTAAGAGTGATCCCAAAAACCGTGAGGCGTCGCATAAACAACAAAGGGTCCATTGTATTATTAACAATGGGGTTATTGTTTTGGAGAAGAAGCCTTAGGTTTCTCCAGGTCACTTTAAGGACAATACTACATTACTACTACGCCATTCTTTATATTACTCTGTTGTGAGAAGTGAGAACTAAGAGAATAGACTGAATTACAGTTAATACCCTGAATAAATATAAAAAATAAAATCAGCGCAAAAGATATACAGGCAGCCACATCACCCATCTTTAACTCAGAGATGGGTGATTGTTGGATAGAATTGTTGTATAGAATTATAAGAACCGTTGGTATCAGTGGCGGATCTAACATTTTTCAAGGGGGGATGTTCCATTCAAATGAGTATTCACATCGAATCAAGGCCGTATCCAGAAATCGATTTTGGGGTGGGCAAAATCCATATATGAGGGTACATTGTAACAGTACTTGCGAGAAGCTCGAAAAATTTAAAAAAGCCAATTTTGGTCAAAATCGACATGAAATGCATCAAATTCGCGCGTAGTGCTAAAATTTTCGCGATTTCTCGCCCTGTCAGGGCAAAATAACCTATTTTTGGAAATTAAGCCTTCTTATCTACTGTAAGCTCGGATTTCAAGGGGGGATTTGGACCTGTAATACCTAGTGCTAGATTTGCCAATGGTTGGTATAGACTGCAGAGCTGATTTTCGGGCGTTAACAGAATGACATACAACGGTGCACTATGCTAGGGGCTGCCAACATTATTCCAATTAGTGGTGCTATGTCCCTCGTGCATTTAAAAATCACAACAGATCACACTGAATTTTCATTACACAAACGATGGATATATTGTTTAACTTTGATGTTTAGTTGCAATTACATTTAAACATTTGTTTATACATTTGTAATTTATTGTTATAAAGACATTTAGAATTTAGTCCTAACTTTTCATGCTAATTTCAGTGCAATTAGGTAATAAATGTGTAATGCCATTTAAAATCTTAAATGCCGCCTTTTTCTTATTTTTGCAATTTTTTGCACTACGCGCTAATTTGGTGCAATTTGGATGGTCTTGATCACAATTAGCTTAATTCTTTGGCCAAAATAAAAATAAAACGAGCCATTTTACCATAAAAGTGTACAAAATCACAAAAAAGACATGGTTATTCCAATCTAATCCAAAACCATCAAAAAAGGATTTTTCGCATAAAAGTTCAAAATTGCAAAAAATGCAGGATGATTTTAATACAAACTTGCTCAATTTAATTCACAATTCCCAAAGAAACATGTTTTTTTACATAAAAGTGAACAAAATTGTAAAATATATTTCAAATTTGTTGTACTTTAGGTTAGAAAATTACTTTACCTTTTAGATCCAAAATCTTTACGCGTTACCACTCTGACACACTTAAATCTCATTTTTGCTCTAGCCCCCCCCCCCATATATGGAACCTATATAGCTACGCAACTGCTTAGGGGTACCTGATATTTGACTTTTCAAATCTGGTCGCCATATTTGAACCGAAATTGTTGAAATTTTATGGCAAAATAAACTATTTTTGAGATAGTAAACGTTTTCTAGGGGTGCATGTGAACCCAGTGCACCACCCCCATGGGTACGCGCATGAAACACAATACAGACCAAAATGTAAGAAAGTAATTCAATCAAAGCAAAATATTTGACATAAAGTTTTTAGTAATTGCTAATTAATAATGAAAAAGGAATCAGTGTTTGCGGAATTGATTTAATTAAACAAATTAAATTGTAATGCATTCTGAAAATGTTAGAATAAATTAAATAATTAAAAATAAGCTTGAACCTCCATTCATACTGGATTTATTTCTGTGTTCATAAAAAGTTGAATCGACTACCTATGTTATTTATTGTTTATTGAGTAATGGTGGAATTAAGTATAGTAATTATTCATGTAATCATTCTATCTGTGTGGATACGTATAAATGTAAGTATGAGAGGTGAGACCGAACCCGAACATGTTCGTTTCGGCCTGCGCGACCACTAATACCGAACAAGAAAATTATTTTCATGAGTACCGAACTCGAACCGAACTCGAAGACGAAAAAACCTGTTCGGTCGCTCCTCTAGTATGTATGTATGTATCCGTGCAGATTTCAGAGATGGGCATTGCCAAGTAAAAACTGAGGTGATGTGCCACAATAAAGTCAACTCAAAAAGCTCGTATAGAAAATATGGACAAATTTTCAAAGGCCAATCTTTATGAGCTTATTTCATCCATTACAAGTCGTTTTATTTTGATCCAGTATCAAAGGGCAAAAAAATCGTTTTTTCGAACATATATTGGAGGTTTTAAAAACATATTTTGCCTATCCCTGTTCATGGGGTTAGTTTACTGGCGTAAATAGCCCCTGTGCAACCTATGCGTCGCATAGAGGCCTCCAAACATGGAAGCATTTAATAAAAAGAGGTTATTTTGTCTTAAAAGTGCTAAAAAGAAAGATATTTTTATCGCTACGCGCCAGTTCGATTCATTTTACGATGATTTTGGTCCAAAACGCTTTCTTGCATAGGGACCCCCAATTTATAGTTACGCCATTGGCCATCATTAAAATTGTTTTTCTGCTTTATTTTCAGTTCTGTGTAACCGTTTGTCAGTTTGATTTGGACCTGTTATAATGTACTTAACTTTAAAACAAAAATAGAAACACCATGGTTTTAATTAACAGAAAAACAATTCCATGGAAATGTTATTGTACTCACAAAGAGAAGAGTATTAAATTTTTAGTTTTGTTTTTAGCAAGATTTATGAGGACTTCAAAGTCTATGTTTTGACATCATATTTTATGAACATATTGGGGGAAATTAAATACTCTGTAGCAAAATGTTGTGGGTTGACATAAGTCAAAGTACAAGTATCCCACGCTCCGAGTCCCACTCGCGATTTGCAAAGTGAGATTCATGAGGGTGGGTTTCATGTTAAGAGATAATAATAATGATGAAATAAGTTCAGTATAGCTGTAGCTACGACTAATGTATGTAAGTAAATTAATGTAAGCATGATAGCTAATTTATTTTGTGTTTTGGAAAGCGTTTGGAACAAATGAAGTGATGTTTGTGTTGTTGTGAGAGAAGTTTTGATGGTATTAATTAAAGAGGTACTTATTTAAAGTGTATTAGTGACAACATTGAGTATGAGGAGCAGGAACGTAGTTGAGATATAAGGGTTAAGATAAGAGCTACTACTACGTAAAAGTTTATTATTTTTCTAAACCTTTCTAAATCGTATTAGTTAGCATGAAAAACAGTGGGGGTCTCGGCCTGTGCAAAAAAAGTCCGGTAGGTATCTATAGGCACTATAATGTGAGTAAATAATAAAAATGAAAGAGGATGAGGCTTACAACTCAACAAAATACACGGAACGAAAAGCTTTGAGAAATCTGAAAGAGCATTTGTGTGTGGGTGCACGCCGTAGCAAATCGTCCATGAGAAAGAAAGATCAAAGCAAACTAAAAAGTACAGCCTATTAGCTCCTTACTTTATTCTCATAATATTTACTTAGCACACTACTAGCACATGCTGAGTTCCTACTTCAACTTTTCAATCAATATTATTATTAAAATGAACGTTTAAGTAGCTGCTCTGTCATCAAAACGATATTATGTGTATGCAATTATTTTTAATGTGCTATACTATAATATACAATTTACTATATATGAATGTGTGGTTTGGATATATTATGTGTGTATGTATAGTATAATAATATATAGAGTAGGTAAATAAAGTAGTTAATTACTGTTGGAGGAGGTAGTGATATTATTTATCATCTCATTCACAGCTTGTTATTTAGTAGCAGTTTATTTTATATATGAAAATTCAGTTTACATTTAAAATTAAAAGAAGTATTAAATACTTAACAAAGAAGGCGTGTAATTATTTTAACAACAAGTATCAAGGTAAAGATCTCGTATTAAAGTAACAAATAATGAGTCGAGTAAAATCTTAGCTACTATTATGTAAATAGTATTCGTTATCATTATTAGTGACCAAATTTGCTTTGTTCCTCAGCACTTTTGAGCATACGTGCAAAATGACTCTTGGGATTTTTCATAAGTTTTGCAGGATTTCCGTCCTCGATAACGGTTCCGCCTTCCAGAACGAGTACTCTGCTTCCCTCAACTATTGTGTCCAGCCGATGCTAAATTTCAACATAAAAAATTCATTTTTTCATTCAATATTTATAATTTAACATGAATAATGCAGTTCTGCTGATATCTATGTTTTCATTACTGCAATTGTTAAGACGGTTGAGTCTTTGAAAACGTCTTTGACAACTTGTAAAAGAGTCCTCTCCGTTGCAATGTCTACTGAACTTGTGGCTTCGTCCATGATGACTAATTTTGACTTGTGGAGAATTGCTCGGGCCAACGCCAGCAATTGTTTCTGCCCCGCACTGAACGACGCCCCACCATTTTTAATGTCCGCGTCTGTAATCCCAAAAATTAAAGTTGTAAGGTTTTATTATTATAATTGTTTATGTAATCCATACAATGTTTATAATTGTTGAGAATAAAATACTAAGAAATGGAAAATAAAAAATATGAAAAAGTCATTGACCTAACTGTCCAGGCATTTCCCTAACGATTTCGTTCATCTGACACGACTCTAAAGCCTTCCACATTTGGTCGTCTGAGATTTTGTTATGAGGATCTAAATTGAAACGTAATGTGCCGCTGAAGAGAATATTTTCTTGAGGAATGATGGATAGACTGGAACGTAGCTTTAAGAGAGGCATAGTTGTAATGTCCACGCCGTCAATGATGATGCGTCCGTCGCTGATGTCCGATATTCTAAACAATGCCATGAGCAAAGAAGACTTGCCGCACCCGGACCGTCCACAAATACCCATCTTCTGTTGGGAAGGAATGTGAAGCTTGAGCCCGGAAATAATTTTTGGTCTGTCCGGACCATATTGGACGGAAAGATTTTCAAACACGACGTTACCCTTCGAAGGCCATTTCTCAGGCAGTTGTGAAGAAGCAGAAGATAAATCGCCTTCGTAATCTTCAATGTCTAATTGAGCATAGCGATCCATTCTCTCCACGGAATTCATGAACATTTCTACTTCTGCCAGGAACTTAACCACCCAGTTTAGATAAACGGGCACTAGAAGTGTGTAATTTATAGCTAATCCCACCATGGACGGCGTTACAACATCCGGGTACAGGTACGATGATATGGTTGAAGCTAACGTTGCTAAGAATACAATCACACTCCCCAAGTAATCCTTAAAACAAATCAACATTTTACACATGTTGTTAATTCGCTCTAAATATTTGTCATGCTTCTCCAATCAGTAGAATGTCAAGGATCTTTAGGTATATAATAATAAATAATAAGAGTAACATAACATACCAAGGAAATGCTGAGCCAGCGATTGCCAATGTTGATAAACATATCAGCTCTGTTATTTGCATCAATTTTCATTAACATTTGGTTTGTAAATCTCTTCTGTTCTCTGTACGCTCGTATTGTGGACAGACCTTCAAGCGTCTCATGAAAATGTGAGTAAATGGGCCCTCTGGAGATTGCTTGTATTCTTTGAAGTTCTCTGCAAAACAAATTAACTTCATTTTCCACACATTCTCTTTGATTCAAGTGTATTTGTGACTCACCTGGAGGAGAAACGATAAAAACGTTGAATGTAATAGTAAATTGCTACTACAGGCAAAGCTACTAATAAAAACCAAGGGTTGACAATTGCATTGACAACAATTGCGGACACGCAGAGAAAGACGAATTGCAAAAAGCGCTGCATGGAGATGCACAGTTTCTGAAAGAAAAATGTGCATGTAAATAAATAGGGACTGTGTATGAATGACGTAATGAATGTGAGAAAAGGGCTTGACAGGAACGGGAAGTGGAATGGAGAGTAGTTTTGGTTTGACGGGTGAGTTGACTTACTCTGTCTACGACGGCCACATCTGAAGAGAATCGGTTGATGATGCGTCCGATGGGAGTGCTATCGAAAAATCTTACGGGACATCTGACAACACGATCCATCATTCGACTGTGAAGAATTTCTCTGGAATTGGCCCCAGCTTGTTTGCCAACAAGGTTACAAAACAGCGAAACGGCGACAGTGACAAGACTAAGGAGGACGTAAATGTGAAAGTAGTGTGCCATGATATCATCGTAGGTTGCCTCAGTACTGTGGCTTACATTGTCACTCCATGCACTCAACCAAAAGTTTGTGTACACTCGAACCACTTCGTAGCCAATGGCAAAGAACAAGTACAACGCACTGAGGAACTTGCCACATGAAGAGATGTACGACATGTACACTCTCATCGGAATCGTTCCGTACTCTCGCTCGTCTTGGCTGGGCTCCTGTGCCAGCAGGGATTGTCCCGCATCTAATAAAAAATAACACACTTCCATCTCAATTCAATTCAAACTCAATTTCCCACGGAGACGCATCCCCCAATTCTCAATACCCCCAAGCCTCTCTTTATCTCTTTTCATACTCAACCAGCTACTCAACTCCTCAAATAAAATCACACCGTATTCCGTTAAATTAACTCAATATGCTCAATAAATGCAGTTTTCCTCCCAAATCAGATACAACATTTCTGTCTCAGTTGACACACAAGTATAATATACACTCTGGTCCTTGTTAAAATCTGGACAGATTTGAAGTCGGGTTTAGTAAATTACAACACAATGATATTAGACCAATCGATTCCTCAGTTTGCATAGAATCAATTGATGTTCTAATTGATTTTACTGATCTCCATATTTTAATAAGCTGTTGGGAAAAAAATATTTGGAGCCTTGTATTAATAGTAAAAATATTTATTAGTCGGTTTTTATACATTGACTGTATAGCTGGAAGGAACGGTCGTATGACATATGAACAACACCTAGCTAACAAATCTGTCTAAAATGGTTTTTCTTCAACAATGAATTTCGGGATTGGTTAAATCAATTGCTCCATCTACTTTATGATAATCAAGGAATCGATTTATACTAATTCAAATCTCTCCAGGTATTTACATGGTCAAAAGTGTACTTTCGAGCAATTTGAATTTTGCAAGCTTCAGTATAGCCTCACCTAACAAACTTAAAAGCTTCGAAATACTCATTTGTGCAATGATTCCTTCATGTTTCAATCCCCGACCTGTCTCATCAAATATCACAACGCTCTATATAATATCCTATGTATGTACAACTATGGCGTTTGACAGACATTGGGTAACTAACTGCTAAATGTAGTAGGTATTAATACCATTTAATCATTATTCAGATTAAGATTGTTTAAATAGAATATTGTCGCAATAATGTAATTACCTATATCCTCTTCAAAAGCATCGCTTTCACTCGCTCCAGAAACATTGGTTACCAGTCTTTCGGGGGTACTAATAGCAACTTTTTCCAGTTCTGGATTTGAAGATCCGGTAGAGGAAATAGTTTTCCTACTGCAAACACAATTACACAATTACGCGTCAAAATGTATACAAGTAGTTGTACTCATATCTGAATAAAGAAACATAAATAGCTTAAGGCAATTTGATTTATAAGACGGTAAAGTATACCTAGAAAATAGTTTTTTGAAAATATTTTCAGGAACACGTTGAGCATTATCGTAAGTTGTAGAGCGGGGGCGTATTTGAGACAAGGGAGGACTGGATGAGAGTTGTACATCATCATCCGCAGGTAACGATTGCAACCTTTTCATATTCTTGGCTGACATTGGGCTTCTTCCTTTAGTCGAAGACTCGGGCTGCAATGAAGTCATTCTGTGCAGCTCAACATGTTTGTTCGAAGATGCCGAAGTTCTGTCCCAACAAATACAAACAATTTTTTACCTAACATCAACATAGAATAACAATAAGCAACTAGTAGGCAATCCTTCATATCACCAACTACTTCTAATGTCCTACAATAAATAAACTTACTGCCACAGTTCATCATAATATTATCTTACAACACCTATATACCCATACATTACACATTTTTTGCACATCATGCACTTAACATCAATACTGCAGTCAAGAACACCTTCCCTACTCCAAATAATATGCACCTATAACAAAATAATTGCAAAGAAACAAACTCTTCCTCATTCCCACATACCTAAACACTATTTTGTGTAGACATAGTACTATGGTGCATTTTCCAATACTAAGAAATACTCTGCCTGGCACCTGATTAGCTAAGAATAATGAATAGGACAATACTATTAGTGAAGAATTCATGTTTGTCAACGTTGTTTCAAATCAAAATCATACATATAAAAATTGTTGTAAGAAAATGGGATTTAATTTAGCAAGAGAGTGAAAGTGAAGTCATGAATATTTGGTTTGGTAGTATAGAAACTAGAAAGGCGCAACTAGAAGGAAAGTAAAATATGTCAAGTTGGCCGAAAATAGCAAATTGGAATATGCATGAATTATTTGTGACTGGGATGAGCGGAAGGATAAAAGTACATGCGTGGCATGAGGAATATTATATTATGTATAGAATCTACGAAGTACAAGTTGGAATGCATTTACATCCATCCATATGCTGTGTACTGTAGCAAATAGGTAGTAGTAGGTAGGTCGTAGGTACTCCTGTACTACTACAGCCACTGTATTATTATGTTTTCATTCAAGTCTGTGAAGACCACTAGACAAGGCACTCACACTGCACTGGAATGAAACTGGAGAGAAAGAGAAGAGCCACAGCTACAACACGCACAGAGTGTACTTGGAGTTGGACTATTCGAGGAACTCTATTCAACTTGAGTCAGTTTCATCGATCCATTTTCCAAATGTACCTAAGGTACACCAAATGTCAAATACCACGTATTTACACACTTTCCCTTGTCTGAGAAAAGACGGCTTCATGCTTCATACTGCACGCCAGAAAGAAGAAACTTTATACTACTAATATACTTTCCTGTATCTATATCCTCATAAATGTATCTTGTAGCATTCTGCTTGTAAGGCTAGCCACAAAAGATGGACAAGATTTACTCACTCAGATATAACATTTTATTATGTGTGCTACATTTTCTATACAAAGCTATGTGGGTAGGTGCTAGGTGCATTCAATTTATTTTCTGTGTGTATACAAAATATGTGTACGAATATTATATGTGTACACAATGTGTTTTCCTATGTTGATACATTGCATGCGCTAAGTATGAGGTTAAATATATAAAAGAGTATAATAATATATATGTGCACATGTGTGCCGAAGTATATGTTAATGTATTGATGGTGGTACTGTTGTGGTATGATGGTATACCTGCTTTCTCTCGATGCTCTGCTTACAGGTCTCCTTCGTCTCATAAGTGGTGTCATCAAAATTTCGTCATGACATTCGTCGCTGGGTAGAAAAATGTCATGAGATAAATTCTTGTAGTGCGAAAACGTTTGTTTGCGCTTCTGATAAAAATCCAGCGGAGGTTTATTCTAGAAATCATGTAAACATAAGACAACCATATCAATTCAGTGTGCAATGAATAATGCATCTCTCAAACTCATTTCATGCAAAACCCTATTTGTTATTTGCAGCAGCTACCGAAACAAATGTTACACAAATGTACAATGTATTGATTTCTCTCCTTTTTTTGACTTTCGAAACATTGGCTCTTATCCTCCCCTACCTGACAAGTTATAATCATATCGATAGGTGTCTGTTTTAATTTAATTTTCAATTTACGCAGTACACACACCATTAACCTTCAACAAGCTGAGTTAAACTTTTTTGTTATTAAAAGTCTTGGGAAACGATTTCAAACGAAGCGATGCTATTATTGACTTGTCTGATATTTGATTGATTAATAAATGCATACGTTGCATATAATATGAATGACATACAGATAATGTCTTAAAGTTTACTATGTACATATGATGGGGTCGGGGTAAGTTGGGAAAGTACACCAAAATTTAGAAAGAACCAAATTATTGGAAAAACAGGTTGCTACTTATCTGTATATATGGGGGTAAATGGCATAACAAAACAGACGGTCTATTTATAGATTGGACTTTGACGAAGGTAAATTGGAGTTATTTTTCCC
>JAQFYB010000487.1:0-52612 GCA_034694085.1 Pogonognathellus longicornis
TTGATATTTATCTCAAATCATAACTCTTTCTGGTTCACGAGATATTAATTTTTGAAAACTTCGTCTCATTTATGAAATACCCTGTACATGTAGTGGAAGTACAAGACAACATTATGGCATTGCTCTCTCTATTTGTCTGTCTGTCTGTCTGTCACAAGAATCATGGTGTCACGCACACATCCTTGTGTGCACGACAACTCAAAAACGGATGGACCAAATTGGTTCAAACTTCACATAATCTGTTGTCTGGGGGTTATAAATAACAATAGTCTAGTACAAAAATAAAGTTACAATGGCGTATTTAGGGGAGAGAAATTGACCAAGCATAATTTTGTATGGACCAAATTATTTGAAACTTTACATTATTTATGTTATCTGTGGGTTATAACAATGGTCGACTAACAATTGCTATTTTAAAAACTATTATATTTGCCATTATACCTATACCTCCAGCACATAAGTATATCTGTTTAAAATGGTTGATTATATACAGAGCCAGTTCCAGTTCGATTTACTTTATTTTATTTTATCCTATCATAATATCACAGGGGAAGTCAATGCTAAAGGTTAAATAATGCCTAGCCTACCAACAAACAATTAAATCATTGTGAGTTTAGATTTCTTTGTGGATATATTATCTTTTAATCAACAACAGCTTCACATATTTACAGCCTTCGCCTTGTCTTGCACGCGTAAACATCTTCATTTCTTTGTTTGCTCTTGAATGGAGATAAAAGTATAATTTGAGAAAAAAATTGTGTAATGCACAGGATGTTTATATTTGTAAGTGTAATATGTATTGTATATATGAGGTACTAATGGTTCTTCAATTTAATTTACAACGCTATATTGTGGTGATGTGGTGTATCCTGTTCATATATTCATTTCTGTTTAAGTCAAAGGTGATATTGTCCTTTTTAAGTTAAACTATAATGTCCTCTAAGAATAACGCTTAAGATACCTAATGTCGCATTACTTTCTGATAAAGTTAACAATAATCTTAAGAAATAATGACCATATTACTTAAAATAAATTCAATAGAGCGAGGTATGACCAATATGGTACTGTAAAACCCATGAGTATTATAGCTGGGACGACTTGGCATGTAACATGCATTATCAATTATCATCAATGTTAAACTATTGTTGTGTATGACTGCGTCTAGTTATAAAACATTAAGCTCAGCTATTTCTGTTCTGTCAGGCGTTCCATGGATACAATGGCAATTAATGGTATGAGATGAAGTGTCATTTCTAAACTCAATTTGAGCATATATGTTACAATTTTTAAATATATATCTTAATATACCTACTATATTTTACAATATCACCATTAAAGAATTTTTGCCATCTAAGATAATATATATTTAATTACTGCAGATTAATGAAAGTGGTATATGAAAGTGGTATATAACACAATTAATAAAATCAAAATGAATAGAACTATAAATCAAAACGATTTAAAAATCAGCATCACTAAAGTAAGATTATATTATATCGACATGGAATAATACTTTTAGTACTTACATAAGTAGAGCGATTAATAAACAAAGGTGTTTAAAATTTTATATTCTAATTCGTCATTATTCGGAGTCTTACATGAAATCCACAAAAAATATTACGAAAAATATTAACGGTTGTTGTTAAGCATTAACTACCAACCTTGATACTTGATAAAGTAGGAAAAATACAGCCACATAAAATTGGTATTTATAAATGAAATACTATATAGAAACACAAGTAAAATTAGAAAAATGATCTAAGCTAATTTACGAGTAATTGCATATACTTACAACAGGGCGTATCCAGGTCACACATATCACACAAGTGTCTTGAGCAAGCCTTTGTTATATAAGTCAGTTTTTCGCGCCCAGCGCAAAAAGTTGAGCAAATTTGGCTCAAATGTATGTCAAAATTAATGAAAATTGCTACAAAATCGCGCATAGCGCGAATTTTTTTATATTTTTTGCATTGTAAAGCAAAAACAAGCTCGTTTGTCGGATTTTGGGTGAAACCTGTTTTATTTACTCCAAAAATTGGGAGGGGGGGTTTATCCCCCTAATCCCCCCTAAATGCACCACTGTATACTTATAACAAACAATGCACAAACCATAAAAAATAACTTCAATGGAAAGACACTTTTGTATTAAAATTCAAAGTAGTTCTTCTTGCGATTTAATCTACTAATCTAAAAATATTTCAAGAATAATGTCAATTCTGTTAAAATCTTAAAGACGAGGAATAACTTCGAGTGTTGTCAGAAAACTCATTGACACAGGAATAAATTAAATTTCTAACATGATTGGAATGTTGGAAGTATGATGAGGTGACTAAAGAGATAAAATTGAATGGTCTCATTCATATAAGAAAAACGCCATTAAATATTTAGCATAATTAAACACACTAAGCTAATAATTATACTAACAAGCATGTTTAAATATTATGTAAGTCTATATTAGAGACAGGTGTTTAAAGAGCAATTTATTGCTTACTTTCGTATGCAAGCAATAAAAACACGCTTATAGTCATAAGAGTAAATCATTTTTAATTTTACGAAACCAGCAAAGCGCACAAAAATGAATAGGTAAATGATATAGGTCCTGATATTTTATGTAAGATGCATGATTTTGTACTCTACATTTTATAATTGAAGTCAATCGGAGCTTCTGTCTGTTTTAACATTTTTCATTTCATTTTTCTGTAATATTTTTGTGAATATATTAATAGGTACACATAATTAAATTCATTCACTTTAAAAATTTGTCATGTCATCATAAAGAGCACACTCTTACATGCTCAAGCTGAGTATAGCATTTTAGTAGATTCTGATGACAATTTCAATGACAACCTGTGGGTGTTCGAGTGGCGAAGCAACATTAAAATTTGTAAAGTCTGTAAAAACATTTTACTAGGTACTATATCGTGTATGATTTGGCCAAATCAAAGGCACAGAAGAAAAGTTACAATTAATAATACGTTCTCAATATCGATATAATATAATAGTATTCTTTGACCTTGAGAGTTTCAAACACGTATTTAAATAATCATAAAGCATAATATTCCGATCATCTTAGATCTTACTGCTCTTCTTTCATCTTTGAGCTTGTGAAAGAGTAACCGTCGTAAGACATCCATAGCCTCAACACACCAAAGCAGTTGATTGAGTAAAACCAAGGCAAGGTGTATAAAACACAACAGCCTCACTTTATCGATCAGCATTGCACATTATGCAGCATTGAGCATAGTAGCATAGCAAAGCGCTTGGATATTTTTTATTTCGTGTGCATACTCACTCACCATTCAAAGGTTTACTAGGCATTCAGACATTCGTATTCGTAGCCACATACTTTTCTGTCTCATCTTGCATTTCTGGCAAAAAAGCTACTCACAAAAAAGAGACTTCTTTATTTACCTTTTTAGCGATATCAGAGGGTTGCGAATTTCTTCCCATGTTCACAATATTCCCGAAAATCACCTTAAGTCAAATACATCCGGGGAATTTTCGTCCTATATAATATCTGATTGTCGTTGTCGGGAGCATAAGTTAGTAGAGCAAGATTGAGAAGCATGTACGATATTGTAACGACCCAGTGTGGATAATATCTGTACAATAAATATTTAAATAAATATTTAATATAAATATAAATATACGTTCAATTTTTTTTATGTCATTTCATACTTTTTACTGGTAAATGATAGCTAAATAGCTATTACGTATACCGCGCAAAGCAAAGTATAATTTTGAATTTTTTTAGTACATCTGATCACACAGTACCTATTGAAAAGACGAGGCTATAAAAGGGAAAAAACACTACCTACCCGTAGTTATTCAACATTCAAGCATCCTCTCACTTGTTAAAAACAACAGACATGATTATTTATGACTTTTACGATAGCAAAATTAAAATATGGTAATATGAATGAATTTTTACGAAATAAACCACCCATGCAATTCATTAAAATCTTATACAATTTTGAATCTTAATTTCTTAATCTCTCCTGAGGATTCAGATGGTATCCATATTTTTGCTCATTTCCGACAGAATGGTCTTTTCCGTTAAGCAATTGAGAATCAATTATCAAAAATTATTTTTTAGGCTAAAACTTTTACTTATTGTTAGTTTTGCTGAAATAACTAAAAAAGGTTTTTCATAATGCAATGCGAAAACCTGCAGTTCAATTTAATCGACTATTTAACTACTGTCAGTCTCAGTCTGTCTCATCGTCACCGTCAGTACAATGTTCCTTAACAAAAGTGGAAAGAATAAAAGTAAACCAAAATGCATAATATGGAATGAAACTGATAAGAAAGAAGTATAGGTAGTGGTAGTACAGTACCTACAGGTAATTGCAATTTGTATGTGTAACACCTTAAAGCTTAGGTGTATCGGTGTATGTTTTGCATTTTGTCCTATGCGGTAAGTAATGTACATGTAGAAGTGCAGAGCCAACAAAGCGAATGAACGTTTGCATGAACTTTACTTTTGTTGTGTGTTTTGTGGCCCGCCCCGAAAAACTCTTCACAGCCACTCTCAGCACTTCGAGGCATAATCAGAAACTGTTGGCGGTTAGAAAACCAGACTGTTGTGGATTTCCGTTGACTATTCACTAAACAACACACTTTCTTCTCTCTTTCGTGTGTCCAGTAGTGGATTTTACTCATTTGTTGTAGATAATTTTAATCTAGTATTGTGTCACCTGTGCAAAATTGTTAAAAATGTGTGATACATGTTAATTTTAAAGTTTATAATAATTTTAAAGTTCAGATGCAGATTTGGAAGAGCTATAGTTAATAGTTGTAGCTTTAATAATAACTGAGCAAATTTTTATAGTGTAGTGCAGATGTCTGTGCTACTATCAACTATTGACAATGCATTATTCTTTTGTTTAAATACTTAAATTCGCTAGATAGGAATAACGAATTGCTCATTTCGTTCACCGATAAAAGAAACCTTAAATTAAGTTCATTATTTTACGAACAAACAATGGCTAGTTTGAAAAAGATAGTTACATTCGGCCTGGAAGATACATTTAATGTTTCCCAGTCTCATCAAATGGTATGAAACTTTATATGTATTCATCATTCATAACTAAACATTATATTTTATCTGTAGAAATGTGCTATTTACTGTTATAACTGCTGCAAGCAATAAGTTATTTTAATAACGTTAGTTCAAACCAAAGAAAAAAAAATACTTAATGTCATTCTGTTCTATATTTATGTAACCTCTCAAATGAAATTAATCACATTTTTCTTGTTTATTTTTTTGTGCATTTGTAAATTATCAAACATATTATAAATATTATATGTATTCGATTTACATAACATACACTTATTACATATTTACATAACACTTACATAATATTATAACAATTTAACATGCTTGCGTCCTCTCTACTAAATATTTAATAGCAGAAATAATATATTGGTCAACTCGAATTAGTTCAAAGTTGCTAAAATTTATGAATGCTATAACTTACTGACTATGACATCACATTTAATGATCCATTATTGTTTAACAGTCTTTTGCTGACAGTATGAGCGCCATTGAAAACCGTCACGCGAGAACCTCCCTCGATTACGAAGTTTTAATACGAGATTTAAAGTCTAAACATAGGAAGGAATTGAGAGAGAAAGAGGAGCGATTTCAAGCAAATGTAAAAGACCTACAAGTTGACTTAGAAAACAGTAATTTTAAAATTAACGAACTCAACGGTCGCTTAGATGAGTCGAGAAAATCACGAGAAGATTTGATTGACAGTATCAAAAAGGCAAGAAAAATTTATGAGCGAAGAATTTTGGAACTAGAGAAATGTTTAGAAGAAGCTAATCAAAAATGTCAAAGTTTTGACCAGAAAGGCAATAATAGGGATGAATCACTATATGAAAGAATTGATGAACTCAAACAGGAGATTGAGACAATTCGTAATCAAAATGACGAAGTAGGTGTCTTGCTTCAAACCGAGCGAAGCGAGTGTGAGAAAAAAGAAGAGAAAATTTTAGAACTGGGTAAAATGATCGAGAGAATGGACAAGTATCTTCATGAATTAGAAAAAAAGGTAAATTCAATATTCAAGGTTGCATATTGTACAATAAAGAGCTCAAAACAATGAGCATTAATTCAAAATGTATAATTTTTATTTAATGTTTCGCAGAATGACGAATTGTATGAAAACTCGCAAAAGGCATTCCACACAGGAAAATCTAAAGGAGCTGAAAAAGGGGCTGTTGAAGTTCTTGAGTATCAATTAGAATTAAGCCAATCAGCGCTAGAAACTTGCAGGAATGATTTAAGTAACGAAAGACACAAAGTTTCAAGACTGGAAGAAGAAATTTCAAATACAAATAAAGATTTCGGAAATGCCAAAATTGATGTCAGATTCCTTACAAGAGAGAACAAACAATTGACGGACAAAATGGCAAACTTCAATAAAGATCTCAGCGATTCATTGTCCAAGATTAACGAATTAGAAGCTGGTAAAGCCGAAAATGATAAGCAAATTCTCAACTTACAGAGTCAAATTCAGCTTCTGCAAGAATCCCAAAAGTCAAGTGTAATGGACAAAAATCTGTCGCACAAAGTTTTAGAAGACAACAGGATAGAGATTCAAAGTTTAAAGAAAGAAGTCGTAGTTGCTAAATTGGGTAAGATATTAAAAACAATTATTCAGGAAAAGTTTAAAATAATTTCATCAAATTTGTTAAGTCACATTGTTCAGATATTTTATTTGTTTTTATCAGCAATGAAAAACATAGAACTACAGAAAGAGGAGTTGCAAACCCTCAAACAAAAAATTGAGGAAACGAAAATCATTATATCCGAAAAAGATTCACAGTTGGAGGACAAGGACAGGAAAATCGAGACTTTGAATAAGGTTCAGTTTTTTGCCATAATATATAAATATTAAACTGAAATCCATACAAGTACTGAATCCTGTTTTCTCAATCTCAGAGTATATCAATGTTACGAGAGGCGTGTGTTCTTCTTGAAAACCAATTAGAGAAATTCGAAAATGTATTAACACAGAAAGGTCATGAACTGGACAATAGCGTTCGAACGATGTACGTATAAATTCAGTATTTAGATATCACATTATTAAAACAGTTGTTTGTACATTAAGGTTATCTGATCACTTAATTTTTTAGCTCTACTCTGGAAGCTGAAAATGCTACTCTCAGAAATGATATTAAGAAAGTGCGGACTGATCTGAATGAAGTAAAAAGTCTAAAAATTCATTCTGAAAAGAAGTTACAGGATGTTGAATTGTGTTTGCAAACTGAAGAAATGGAAAAATCAAAGGAAATGAATTTACTACTCAGCACTGTAAGCGATTTGCAAAGTAAAAATGAAGATTTGCTTCGTCAAGTTTTAAAACTTACTGGAGATTTTCAGCACAGCGAATCCACCAGAGCGAAAATGTCACAAACCATTGAACATTTGACGGCTGAAAATTCATCTTTAAAATTGGAAGTCTCAAAACTAATTTCAGAGGTATATTTTTCTAATATGTAGAACTGGTTTGCATTTTATTATTACCTTTGCATTTTGTAAAGTAAATTGTGTTTTTTAGCTCGTCACATTGAAAGATTTAAACATTAGTTTGAAAACGGCATTGGAAGAAGCTATTCGTAAAGCAGAACACCACAAATCTCGGTATTTGATTCTCTTTGAGGTTTATTCATTCCAATGATTTGATTTAAACGTCAAATTTTACTACTAAAATAATTTTACTAACAGGTACGAAAATGTCTCAAAAGAAAAAAGCTCATTAGTTGCTAATAATGCTGAAACTGCCTTGAAGGTCGAAGCAACTCTTAATCAACAAATGAAGCTGATTGAACACCTAAAGTCACAAAATGAGCTTCTGTCGACAAAAAAGAAGAAATTTCGTTTATTTGGAACAGACAAAGAAACTCCAGTGACCACTCCGTTACGAGAGTCAAATGTAATCGAATACGGTTATTTCTAATATGCATATAAAATATAAACCACGAAAAAACTTTATCTGTTTTAGAACAATCAATTGTTAGACGTTAAACCAATGCATGTAATTACGTAAAATGAATGCAGCAGTAACCTCACAAAAGTAACAGAAGGTGTAAATACTGTGAGTCGGTACTCCTGCTTTTTATCGAATCCTACCGAAATAAATATTTATATTACTCATCAATCGCTTCGCAGTATTGCAGTAAATATATGCATGCATATTTACATACCTATTATAATTCTAATATATATTTTCCAATGTAAATCGTTGATCTATTGTAATCTAAGTGAAGAAAATTGAAAAGCTTACACTCTTGTTATAGATGCCAATTAAATTTTACGGTAGGAATTCTCGATAATTTTAAATTTCTAAAAGTAATGTTTAAAAGGTTTGGCTTTAACTGCTTTAATATCTACTTTGGAACATGAATGTTTTAAGTGTAAACTTTGTAGTAACTTGTGCATGAACTTGGATTTCATTAAATTGTTCTCAATTTATTATACACAAAATTCAGATCGGTTTAAATGTCCATGTATAACCAATAATATATTTAGCTACCACTTTCAGGCCTTACATTTTCCGTAGAATGTCTTTATCTTGTTTCTGTTGCATTCAGTTTATTTAAATGAAAATAGTTAGTACTTTTGTTTGTTTCGAAGTTTGTGATGTAGGTAGAGTATTGATTTCAGAGCCCTGACTTGCTATAATAGTGTTTAATAAGTATTTTGTGTTTAGACACCCAACACAATGTCAACTCCACGACGCTTAATCATAGAGCATAAGGCAGTGAAGAATTTGGAAGAGATGTCTGCAAGCTTGAAGAATGAGCTAGCAATCCTTAAAACAAGACAGGAAATCATCACTCACAAAAACCCTACTTTACCGAACTGCAAAAAAGAGGAATGCATTTTACTCAAAAATAAATCATCTTCTTTAGGTCGTAACCCACCAATCCCAAGAATGTCTCATGATATACCTCACAGGTAGATAGCATCCCAAAATATTATACCTATGTATGAAAAGTGAAGGAAACGACGATAATCTGACAAAATATTTATTTGCTACAGGTTTGTTGATAAATTGGCAATGAAAACTTCAGCCAAATGCTGGAAATGTCAGGAGCCAATTTATTTTGGAAGATATTTCTCTGTTTGTAATATATGTCCTTCAACATTTCATGTTGCTTGTGCCATCACAGCTCAAAATACATGTGGACTACCTAAAGATGTGGTATTAGAGTTAGAAAAGAAAAGCTGGAAAGCAGAGAGTGACTACACTCTCGATGAGTCTGAAACCTTGGATGATAGCAATCCAGAAGGATGGATCCAGTTAGCCAAGTAATTACCGTCCTGTTTTCAACTATCATTAAACTGATTTTTTAAAGACGCAAGGAACAATATTTACATAAAGTTTTTCATACTAATTATAACATTTAGAGAACGCTGGGAACAATGTTATGTTCGATTGGAGAAACATAAAATATGTTTTTACGAGGATCAGTCTTGCAAAACTGAAATGCGCAAAAGTTTTCCTTTAAACAATAGAACACGAGTAAGTAATTCCCATAACCCTGGTTTGGTTACAATTACAAATTCCATATTTACTTCAAGCCTCATCCGAAAGTACTCTATGACTTCTTGAAACTTATTATTACAGGTTGAACTTAGCGTTGACGTCAAACTGTTAAAACTTCGTTTGACACAAAATTTAGAGGAAAGTCGAACAGCATTTCTCATTAAAGTTGTGTCGCCGAAAGATACAAATAATAAAATTTGGAATGACGAAGATGCCATTTACATGTTAACAGCAAACTCAAGGGAAAAGCGTTTCTGGACGAGGGCAATAATGAAGTTTTCATCTACCAATGTACATAGTACCTAACTACTTAAATACTTAAGGCTTTCGTATGTAGAACGCTACACACAACATGCAAGCTTTAAATAACTGGAATTTTAGCATACCTAGCTTTGTACACCATTATACGCATACAATTAATATGGATACGTTACTATTTTTTCATAAATCAGACATCGGGATATTTTGATGAAACAAGTGATGAAGGAGAGCATGAAAGCGATGGGAATGATAAGTGTATAAACAAGAAAAGAATTTTGAAACAAGACGAGCAAGAAAGACTGGATATTAATTGTATCCAGCACATTGAAAAAGATTTGTTTTTACTGGGATGTGAAGAAGGATTGTTTTCCAGAAGAAATGATCCAACTAAAAATTCAGATTCTACTGTAAAAATTGACGGGGTGGGAGCAATATATCAAATCGAGTTTGTGAACCAGTTGAATTTAGCCTTTTTAATTGAAGGTAACTCACTTCGTTAATTTCGTCAATTAATACATCAGAATCTGGAAATGGTGGCTAAATAAAATGATTTTTCTTTAGGACCTGAAAGACGATTCGTTTCCACAGCTCTTGGCTTGCTGAAAGCATGTAGTCAGGCTGCTGCTTGTTCAAAGCCAAAGTTAACGGTGCAAAGCATATCTGGATTGAAGTATTGCCATATATTCTGTATTCAGAAGACTGGGCACAATGATATTTGTATTGGAATTGCAACGCAGAAGAATATAAACATCTTAGTTTTACGAAACGAAACATTCGTCATGTGTCATCAAGTATCTACAAGGGAAACTGTTACTTGTATGCTGCCGACTAGAGATTCAATAATATTTGGATGCGATAAACTGTACGAATTGGATTTGAAAACTTTTGAGTTGGATGGTAATCACACAATAACGGCCGCTAACATTAAACTTGCTTTATCAAATATGTTTATATGCTCAGATTAAGTTTAGCAAAAATGAAGGGAAATTGTACCTAATGTAAAATTTTTGTTTTGCAGAATTTATTGATGAATCGGACCATTCCATGTTTTATCTGTTGTTTTCGTGCAAGGAATTTGCCAGTTTTCCCATGGCAGTTTTGGATGTTAGTTCAACTACTGAGATCGATAGAGATATGAAGACCCAAATGGAAGAGTATTTATTATGCTTTCCTGACATGGCCACTTTTGTTGATAGTTATGGTCGCCGCACCCGATGTGAGGATATTGTTTGGTCTAAACTGCCATTAGCAGTTGGTAAGTTTCATAATGGAAAATTGTCGGTTACTACTTTGTAAAGTCCTTATACGTAGTCAGTCATTTGATGTAAAGTGGATTAATTATGCGCCTCATATTTTCTACAGGATTTCAACACCCCAATTTGTATGTCATGCATTTTACTTCACTGGAAATTATTCCTTTGACATACAATAGCTACACCAGAAGTCATATTCAGGATCCTAATGGATTGAATACAAATCAGATTAGTATTATCCCGGAAACAAAGTCAATTTCACTTACTTGTCCACGCTTAATTGGAAGCAGTGCTATTTGTCCTTCTGTATTCGTTGGATGTATAGAGAAACACAAAACTGAGGTATTCGTGCTACCAACTTATTTTTATTATTTATTTGCCCATTAGACCCCAATACTATACACACTTCTACTCGTTAAACTTCCTAAAATTATTCAAAGTTAATTTGCATATGTATGAATCATCATGAAATACATTGTATTTCATAATTATTCACAAATGTTGCATAAAACGTATTAATGAAGTACTGCTATAGAGTATGTCATGTTCATTCCTTATTTTTGTGCTCATAGGTTTTTGAAATTCAGATGGATGATCATAAAGCAAAAGCCAATGACTCTTCGTAATGCTGTGGTTTTAGATGGAGCACTTTAGTATTAAATGGATGTTGGGCTACACCAACTTAATAAAATACTAATACAAATTGATTATTCCCATTTTTTATACATTATGTTTTAAGCTGTTACCTTTTATACTATTTATTGCATTACATTTTTTGAACATGTATATCACTGTTTATATTATTCTAATGAGACGATCTTACAGAAATAAACCGTTAACACTTGACGTAAACATACATTCTCATTTAAACGCCATTATTTGTCCATGAACTCATTTAAATGGCCTAATGATTATCAGTGTAGTAGTAGCCTAAAGATACCATAACAATACTTGTGAACATCTACCATTTAGTTTTAATCCCTTATCAGTTGGCTTGGAGTAATTACAGTTAGCATTCATTCCTTAAGTTCATTGAGGACCCAGATGTCCTACTAGTACCTACTTATGTTATTTAAGGACAGATTTAAGGTAGGTAAAATTTTGAACTCTGTAGTAGACTAGACGTGATTACATGATACCATGCATGTTTTCTACATACAAAATATTCTCCAGATAAGAATTTGAATTATCAACCTGAAAGGATTAAATTAACGACACGTGTTAATGCGTGAGAGTGTTAATTAATGGAATCAAACCGCATTGCCAATCAAACGAGTAATATATAATATATACATGTATAGTATGATATACTACATAGAGGAAATACTTTATCATGAAATTACAAGCTTGAGAATTGAGATAGTGAGATTGAGATTGAGTCAGTTTGATTGACTCGTTCAAATTGAGACTTGAGACTTTGAGAGTGAAACACTGAATTTATTATTGAATAGGGAAAGTTCGTCTTTGTTTTTATGGTGTTTCGAGATTCTGCCTGGATTAAACAACGGGAAAGCATCGATCACGCTATCTAGGCTAATAAAATGCTTGCAATTCGCACTGGAAAAGTCCAGGGGAAATTCGATTTCGCATACATAATATTACATGTGAGAGCTTGTGATACAATTTTGACAACAATAACCCCAGCTTAAAATGTTATTCCCAATTATTAGTAAAAAATATAATTACGAAAAGATCATAAAACGTGCAGCAATAAAATCTCAACCTGTAAAAACGAATTCACTAATTAAAATTTCTACTGTTAGTAATAAGAAAAAAGTTGTAACATAATTTGCTGATATTCTGTTTGAATGTTAAGAATAGCTGTATCGCAATATTGAATATCATTGCAATTAAATTATTTGTGCCCTATTTGCATTCAAGTACCTAAATAACTTGTCCATTGAAGATGAACAGCATGAAGATGAGACAACTCATATTCATCCCAACGACCTTATGGGTTTCTCGAAATGGTACACCACCATTAACAACCTGGGTAAGTTTTAAGTCGTATTGAACATTGGATACAGTTTGGAATCATTGATAACATAAAATAAAATAATTTACTGCTAAAGCTTAACGACTTATTTGTGTTGGTCCCTATTTATAAAATCACATGATTTAGCTAATAAATTCATTGACTAAATAGTTGATATCATGTCAAAGCATGTGATTTGAGGAAAAACTTGTCAGACAATGTCGTCAGCCTATTCAGATTTCACATAGACTGCTTATCTGAACGATAAGATTTATGATGAAATTATGTCAGCTATTTACTTTACTTATTGCTTACATTTGTCCGATATCTTATCTTCAATGCCACCCCAAATCTAAAAAACTGTAAAAATTACATAATTAGTATGTTTTTTACCATAAATTGTTTCTCTTCAAGATTATTACTTTATAGGTACATATCAATATTGTTCGTATTTGGAGTTTTTATCACATTGCTAAACCATTTGTGGACACACCGTACATGCAAAAATTCAACGATGTTGTTAACCATGGCAAAATAATCCTTCGATTCGATTCATGGAGTATACAAGGGTGTTTTCAGGGATTTCAATATTCAAGGGTAGTCTGAGTATTGGTGTTAGAACTCATTTGAAAGCAAGCAATAGCCAATTTTAGGCTATACAATAAGCTAAATAAGCTATACAATACGCTTTCAAAAAGCCCTCATACGACTATGAAAAAAAATGCTGACTATATGCCCTAATATTATAATATGATATGTAGGTAGTTATTATCTGTGTAATAATAATCTTGTAGCAAATAGTGTGTGAAGTGTGAAACAACATGATGAAATATTTCTTTGGCTGATTTTGGCTCAGATTGTGGTAAAATTATACGCTGATTTCAGCGCACTTACTATTAATTTAAATTGTGGTATGTATAATGTCATTCGAAGTTAAGTTGTTTAAAAAATCCATTAATCAACACGGTAGCAATCCTTCTAATGGGCAATACGATAATACACAATATTATCCTCATCTGAGACAAAAACTATTTTACAGATTACGTGAATAATGTCTTCTAAATTCTGATATCAGGAAAAATATATGAATAGGATTGGGAAATTGTAAGTAACAAAAGTAAGTTCCATTTGCTTATAATCATCTGAGCAGAAAAGCTACTGTACAGATAATGGTTAATTACTGAAAAGTAATTAGGGTTATATTTATTAAACAAGAACGAATAGAATTGGGAACCAAAGAGGTGGGTACCTATTGGTATTGATTTTACCTCCATCCCTAAAGGCATAATAACGCCTTCTAATCATTTAATATTTTTGATCATTGCATTAGGTATATGACGCAATTTCTTTAACCAATATGGATTTGTACATCCTTATAGTTTTAAACGTATCTCATAATTATTGAAAGAATATTAAAACTTGTAAATGGCACACCTAATTCACAAGAATTTGATCATGAAGTGAAGGAATGTACTATGCATTGTATTATTTAATATTATTATGTATTTGAAATAACTTATAATTAATTATTCGTTGCTCTAATTTTGCATCGAATTTTGTCAATAGTGGCGCTTTATACAGATAAGATAGAGACACAGGTCTCGACCTTATAAAAACGAACAAATATTATAACGGAATCTTTGAAGGTGGAGTAGCGGCAAATGTCACATAACAAGATTAAGAAAATTGTGATTGCATTCATACTTGGAAGGAAATTAATAATGATAACTGGTATTAACAACCACATTATTCAACCACATAATACTTAACAAGTCATTTTTTCATATGGCTATATACACAAATACCAGATATCTAATCAAATGTCTCTAATAACTATATTAACTGATACTATCGAATCTGCTAGGGATATAGTAACACAATTAAACTAAAGAAAGAATCATGTAGGCTTAATATTCCGATCATTCAATCTAAAATCGCTATAATAGGTATAGTGCATAAAGCATTGTACAGATACATTCAGTCAATATCAAGCTTCAAGCCACAAGCCTTTATTTACCGTATTACCATATATCATTAAATTATTAGTGTTGTATTTACTTTTGTATGGAATAATAGAATATAATAAAATGAAGGGGACGTATTTATGTAAAACGCTTTGTATGACAACATATTATATGGATAAGCGAAGTTACACAATAATTACCTAGTCATTAGTACATAACTATAACTTATTTATTGGAAATCATCTAATATTAGTATGTTAACGCAGATATAAACATTGTATATTATACTCATTGGTATTCAATTTCAATACGGATATGAATAGAGAGTGTTTCTTTATTTATAGATTGTGTTATTATCTGTGTGTGCAAAATACAAATTACGAATATTATGTTCTTTATTTCATGGCCAAGCTCGCCTTGATATATAAATAGCTCTCATGCATTCTCTCGCTAAAAACATTTATTTCTATTTTAAGACATGCACATAAAAAATGAAATCAGTGTGCATGCAATGCATGCACTTATGCAGACAGTTGAACGAATATAATGAAATCTCATACATGCAATGCTAAAACTTAAGGTTGACACTAATGCATTTTATTGGACATCTTTAGCAGCTAGTTTACATACAGTCTATCTGTACCTGCATCTTGCATTCAATCTGTATAATGTACTTGGCATTGTCATCGTGAATAAGAAATCAATAAGCAGAAGAAGTATAGTCGTACAACAAATTAAAATTATAAGTAACTTTTTGTTTCTTAGAGATGCAAAAGATTAATTGCATTTGATTTAAATGTATTTGTTAATAATCTTATTTTCATCTTTCCTAGCCTACGACTGCGTTAATTAAAATATCATACTTCTCACTAAAACTGTTAGCAATCAATTGAGAACAAACTTTAGCTGGAATAATTAAATAATATATGAATATATGAATCTTAGTTTTTGCACATTTTACATTTAAATATTCTATGCCTACAACTACAGATATTTTATGTACCTAGCGTATGGAGTTTACAGCAGACATTCTTGCTCTTGTCTCAATTTTATTGAAAGCGATGCATTTCTTTCATATCTGTCTTATACCATATGCATATTTGTAAGAGTTCCATTCATTATGTATCTTTATGTTGCATTTAGTGATTAAACACCTAATTATTGTTAGTTTCTTTGTTAAGATCGATTGTGATTAATGGTGGGATGTAATGAAATGAATTATAATAATGTTTGATGTGGCAAAATCTAATAATTCTAATAAAGTGTTTAGTAGTAATGAACGAGGTGATGTTCTAAGGAAGAGATTAATAGTGAAACTTCATTGAGTTTATTAGTGGCTTTTGTAACCCAACAGAGTATTTCAATTTTCACAGTAATTTGCTTTCAGACAGATATCGTTTTAGTTGCGAACTTGCTTCTAAGTTTGCCATTTCATTTGCTTTTCGTGACAGTGAACTCGACCTTATGCATATCGTCTTCAAGGAAAGCATACCTTATGTACAACATTATTTTATTAACCTTCTGCTTAAGTCAAGACAAAACCTTAACCTGACATCCTTGCAATACATAAACCACAATTAAAATATAATTCTTCCAACAAAATTTAATTACAAAATATTAATGCAAAGTTGTATAACGGAATACATACTTTGCGTTTGTACATGCACTAACTAGGCTTACAATGATAAGGGAAATAATATGATATTATGTAGCACACTATTCATGTAGATATAAATATTTTAGGCTGTAAGTTATTTTTTTAACCCATTTAGATACAACGACAGTAATGACATATTGATTTTGTTACTGAAGTGCCAAAATATATAATGCCTATATGCAATTTATTGTGAATACATAACAAGGGCGTAGCCAGGATTTGGTTTCGGGGGGGGCAAACTGAAAACATGAGGTATATATGTGCTCATTTTCGCGCGAAGCGCGAAAAATTTGAGCAAATTTGGGCAAAAATGAACCAAAAATACACAAAATTCGCGCGTAGCACGAAAAATTTCGCGATTTTTTGTCTTTTCAAGGCAAAAAAACCTATTTTTTCCGGATTTCGGGGGGGGGGGGGGCAATTGCCCCTTTGCCCTATGCCTGTCTACGCCAGTGATACATAATAATTATAACTTTAGTATGCATATACTTACTTTAAAGACGTAAGAATTAAAATCTTTGAAGATGAAATCAATCTTGATTTTCCGTTAATTGGAACGATAATGTTGTTTTGTGTGAATCTATGTAAAAACTGAGCTCTCTGGAATTACTGGTTCCTATGATGTTATCGACTAATATGACGGCGATAGTGAGAACAAAAGAAACTAATTAGAAAAGTAAAAATTTAAGCACTTTTACTTGTAACAATAACAATACATCATTTAAAAGTATATGTCATTTTGAAACCTTGAAATGGTTCATTGTTCTTGTCAAGATATTCTAAGAATGCCTTTCGCTTTTCATATAATAGGCCCGTAAGGTGTTGAAGGTATTTGGCAGCAAAAGGCATTTCTACATTTTTGAGTATGTGAGAAAGCAAAATCTTAAAAGCTTCAAATGCCAAATACCATAATATTTTTCTTATCTCAACTATTATTACAATACTACTACTACAATACTATTAATTATTAGTGGATTATGCATTCATCATACGAGTTTACCTGCCTTTGAAAAGAAGATTTCCTCGATAATACTCTGAAAAATTGCTACAATTTCTATAAATGTGCTCTGTGTATGTATATTATATGTACATAAATGCATTAGGTACTGAATGAAAAATATTGACATAAAACAAATGATCTTAATACTGCGTAGTAATTTCCATTTAAAGGTTGTTGATTGTGTATTTAACTTTCTGTTTGACATAAGGCTAACGAAATGAGAATCTTGAAGTGAAAATCAAATAGTATTTCATATAGGAGGAATAGGATTGAGATTGAACAATTTATGTGATTATTGTGTTGCATAGTTTACGATTTCATGGACCTGTGTACAATATAAAGGGGTAATAAACATGACTATGTAAAAATAAATGAATTAAAATTGTGTTTATGTATATGTACGAATTCCATATTATTTATGAATCCTACATCATATTATCGATTTGAGAAAATTAATGTTGAATGGTAGCATTATTCTGAAAGAAAACAATTGTTAAGCTTTGTACAACCATCTTGAAGGTTTTCTCCTTCAGTTGTATGAACAATTTAGTTTGTCAAAAGTCGTTTAAAATTAATAAACTATAGCAGTTGTTTTGTGTTTCTTATATTGTACAATTTTGATGTTAAAAAATAAAATATTGCAAGTGAATTCATCTCAATTTAATACTCAAAGTATTAAAAGAAGGGCATTATAAATTTTTATGTTTGTACACACACATATAAATTCTTTAACAAAATTGCACGTGCAGTTGTTTATGAGCAGCGTAATGTTTGATTACAACGCAGTGCATTTTGAATTAATAATTAATTTACTGTAAGGTACCCAAATTATAATACCTAGGTACAATCGGTACAATCTGACTTGCAGGACCACTATTGCCAATTATACACTCATTGTATTCGTCTAAGGAGAAATAAATATCATTTCGCCTGTGCATACTGCGTATATGTATTTACTACCACACTGCCACCCTTGTTGTCCTTAGAGTATAATATGGATATGTTCACAATTAATATTTGTTTATCATTATCATTTAGTTATAAGTTGTAAAAATCCATTGGCAATTTTAATGTTGTTGCTTATATGTAATGTCTCAATCTCAATGTCATAATACTTATTTTTGTTTTTTGGGTTGTTGACCACAAGACTACCTTTTAGAAAAAAAGTCGTTAGGATATTAAAATTACTGTAATTGTAATTGTTATACAACCCAAGTTGTAAAAAGAAATGCCTGTAGTATAATCTTTACTGACTTAATTGACTATTTCCTTACTGACACGCATTAACGATAGTGGATCCAGCTGGATGGACGGTGCAGTACCAGTGTACAAGTATAACCTACTCATTATGGGGTCAATATTTGGAAAAGAGATAGCATTAAGGAGACCTCATGTAGTAATGTTGAACTAATAAATTTTGCGTCTCATTCATACTGAGTGAACTTCCGAATAATATTTTGCTGAGCAAAATCAATAGAATCATTTCCATCCCTCACAGTGGGAGAAATTGGCATAATAATAGTGCTAGGGTCCACCCACATACATTTGAGTGAAGGATGTTCTACTTATCTCTAACAAAAGCACAGCAGTACACAGTACACACACAGTATATGATAATCATCAAATCACCATTACTGTTTTTGTCTCACAACAGTCCCATAAAATCTATATCCATGATTCATGAATGAGAATTGATTTTTAGTTTAACGATTATGGTTGTCTTATCTGTTGCTGTTATGGAAAATTTTCGAATAATTTAAAGTCAGCAAAACCTTGTGATATTTTTTAGCATTGTAATTACGTGTATTTACATTAGACAACAACAAACGTGATTTTGATATCGTTAATGTGTTGTATGTTAAAACACGGACTAACATTTTTAAAACGCTGGGGTTGCATCTGCATTACGTCATATATGTAATATACCAAAATACTAAAACTATAAACAACAATATGTATATAGTTTTAGTTAGATTGTTTACTGTGTTTACGTGTTTCACTTTAGGTACAAGGTTTTACATTGGGATGATTAACACTGAAATTATCTGCATGTGTGTGCATGAGACGGAGATCATGAACCTGTCGACGGTGGATTAAATGTTACTACTTTATATACACGTTCATTGCTAGACTATGTATAAAGGCGGAAAACAATTAATTTTTTTGAGATAGCAATGTTATTTTTAAAAATTATTATCATTGGACAAATAACCCCTTTTCCGCAATAGATCGTCAGCGGAATATGTAGGTGGTGGTAAACATGTTGTTGAGAATGAGCGTTGTAGTGACTTGGTAGTCTTGTATGCTATGTTTATTTACAATAATGATGTATAAAATATGAATTGAGGCGTGATGGTGATATGTGACGACTGCGAACGATTAGTTTTGTTGCAGCTGGTTGTTTATCATTTATGCAGAAGGATCTGTTTGTGTTGAATCTTCGAAAAGTTGTTTATGCCATCAAAATCACTTTGCATGCCAGTAGTCTCATGCTACTGCCAAACTGCCATGCAAATCAGCAAATCTGCCTGTTATTGTTATATCGTAGGAAAATTACCAAATGAGTTTAAAAGACTTGACGGTGGTGTGGTTCTGCCGAGACGCTGCGATAGGCAGAGACGGCTAAACGGAGGTTGGTCTTTTGCAGGAGCGTCAAGGATGCCACAAGAAGAGGAGGTTTGCTGCAGGATAAATTAATTTCGTGTAGCAAAGCAAACGATTTGTCTTCATTACATGGGATGAGTAGTATATCGAGAGATACACAATATAGACACAGTTGCTTAGTGGTATATAATAGTAGTGGCATGAAAAGTGTTGCGATTCTGATCTTCTTGTTGAAGAAGTTAAAAAATGATTTCTGTATCTACTGCTGATAACGCAGAATATTGATAAGAATGATTCCAAGGGTTTGTCTGTGACTTTAATACTAAATGAGCATGGTCAAAGCAGCTGATTGTGATAAGCTATATACTCATATGGAAAAGTTAACGTTAGTGTGTGAAAGCTGTTCATGTACATAAAATCAGGTTATATTAGTAACCATACAATATGCACCCATCTGCATACATGTACAACTTCAACTTGTTTGAAAAATTGCAATTACATTAACATACAAAGTTTGGCACACAGGACAATCTTGTATGTACTATTATTCTATAGGAGTCACTCTTTGTAACGTTAGAAAGAAAAGCAATGTAATTTGCAAATTGTAATTTTAACCGTTCATAATGCAATAAATTTAAATTGTATTTCGTTTATTACATTTCATATTGCGACTTACAACTTTCCAATTTCCGTTTTAAGCTAAAAAAAAGTGCAAAAAATAGTGACTGTATTGGAAAATTGACAAGATAGAATACGAGCGGAAGGTTGTATCGGTATGAGACAAATTATCAATTTATGTATTATTTTACTTCCAGGGTTTGACAAGTATTATTTATTTCAGAAACTTTTAAAGCTTGGGATGCAATAAGAAATTCTAAAGGTTGCCCTTTTGTTTGTTACATAAAACATTCTATATAGAATAATTATAAAGGGTATAGGTAGATGGAAATGAATTATAAAAATGTAGAGCTATTAAAAATTGACGAGGTGGTATAATGAAAATCGATTACGGCAAATGGACTGCAATAGGTACGTATTGGCAGTTTTCTTGTGTTTATGGCCGTATGCATGAATGACGGCAGAACAAGAAGTGGAATATGATTGCAGTACATCATTACATGCATGGTGGTAGGAGATACATAGTTCGAGTAATGTAAATGTAGCAGTAGGAGCAGCATAAAGTAAATAGTGTAGTTAATATCTGACACTACACTTACACAGTACCTAACTAGAAGCAACTACTTAATGTTAATATTGTGAGTGTAGTATAGTGTAGTTATAAGCATGAGGATGTAGAGACGGAGAGCGGTTAAGTACATGTGTGTTGTAATGTGAATGAGAGTCAAAGGCTTGGGTTCATTCGGTGACGTGTTCAGGCTCATGGAATACAATTTTCTGTCAGTATATATAGTTGGGAGCAACCCAGGCAGGGGTTGTGATTGGTCTTCAAAAGAGGAATCTGGAAGAACGCAGAGAGTTGGTAAATGAGAGGTCTCATCGGTCTCATCTGTCTTTTCATTCCAGAGAGTTGTACAATCAACAAAGACGATTTCAAGTCGCCTGCCGAGTCAAACTCAATTTACTCTTCAACGAAAATTCCACACAAAACCACCGAAAATCTCTTTTGCTATTCAAAAACGTGAATTCTCCTTCACCATGAATCAAACGAACCAGGTAGCGAGTAACCAAGTGAAGAACATCTGGCGGAAGGCCAATGCCGTTTGCTTTGACGTCGACTCCACTGTCATTCAAGAGGAAGCTATCGACGAATTGGCCAAATTCTGCGGCAAAGGAGATGAAGTCGAACAACTGTGAGTCAAACTATTCCTTTTCAATTTAATTCTCAAAATAATCCGACCTTAGCATCCCATACGTATTTCTACTCCTTCTACGCCCATTATACTCTGTATCATTAGTCATAATAATCATCCTAATGTATTATTGTTCCACACACATTCACTAAAGGCAGCATATGGGGCAAACTAAACAATGCTACGCATTAATTACTCCTAACTTCCACATTTATTAATTGCTGCAATGAAAAAGAAAGCGGAGCTTTGTGAAGAGTTTCCAAGCGAGGGTTAGTAATTCATTAGAGAAACCCAACTAAAAGCTTTCCTGTATTACAGTTAAAAATAAACTTAAGCTGAGCGTAAACAGTTAATTAACTTGAGATATTAGCTATTCAGTCAGCTCTAAGATTCTTGTTCTTATTCCATATTCATTTTCAAGGGTAGGCTATAACGGGTTGTTTTGATCACAGCGTGACTGTATGACACTGAACGCAACCTACTCTTAAGGCTGACTTACACGTCCATAGCAAACATCTTTCAGTAACAATGTTTTAAGCCATGCGTTACACAAACCTTTAAATCTGTTCAATTTAACTTTTCCATTTCAATTGAGCTATTAGTGGATTTTTAAACAATACTTTTATTTTTTTTGGAAAAAACCATACTTAACCAATTCATTATTATAAGATTGAAAATTAGTATTTCCAATCTCATTATACCCTTACACCTATATTGTTATCTTCCTTTCTGGGAAAAAACGCACAATCAGACTGTCCCATTGTTGACTTGCTTCCACTTAGGTGGGCTATTTATCAAACCACGCATAATACATTGACAACCGTTGGACGGCCTTAAGTTAAACGCTCTTTTTATAGAACTTTGTGGTTTGTTTACTTACTTTGTCAGTACAACTTACTCGTGTAAAAGCAGCAATGTAATCCAGTCCAGTATTAGTCTCGACTGATGTCAGAAGTAGTGCTGGTTTGATGGGGTGCCTACTGCGTATCTTGACTACATATACTAACTGTTCATCAACAAGTTGCATGCTTTAGAAAGATAGGTACCCTCTTTTGTGCTTAAACTCCTTCTGATTCCAACAATGCTTATATATACACTACTGTAGGTTTTGGTATAATGAAATATCTTATAATGATATGCAAGGTTGTTGGATGTCCTTACCACTGACTTGTATGCATAGAAAAACTGTTGACTACATAACATCTTCCAGTCTGTGAGTAGGTAGTCAGAAAACAATTACAGGGCAATGACAGTACTGTGTCGCTTTAGTGTTGCTGTGCAGTGTGCAAGGATGACATGATGAGACAGCGAAACAATTTGCAAAAGGAAATTGTCCTTTATTTTATTTTATTTTAATTGGATTTCTGGAATTTTTGAGACTTGCATTCTGTATAATCAGCTTATATAAAGCATTACTGACTTGTATTTTATGTCTCTCCATGGAATACTTAGGTATAATAATATTTTATACGTAAAAGTTCTAAATTGGGTTTGTACCTACTTCGTTAATTCAAGCTTGAGTTATTGGTACCTGAATATTAAGTGGTATTATGGACCTTGACAAAATGGTTTTTCTATGCATACATTTAATGTATGTAGTATATTATAAGTAACACTGGTGTATATAACATTTTTATTTCTTAACTATTTACCTTTAAACGATATTTTTGTGTTCATGTATACATACCTACATAAGTAATACGATATGCACTAGAATGCCAAACCTTTTTCTTATTTCATTTGAATGGATTTCTCAATTTCGTTTCATTGTGGACAATAAATTTTAATTGTATATGTAAAAGTAGAAAACATTTCAAGAAAATGAAATTAGTAAATATTTTAATGTCTATAGTTTTATTACAAAGTTAGCAAACAAATATCTAACATAATATTTCCATATTATGCTGAGAATAATATTAAATCAATATTTTGGAAGCTTTGCTGCACTTACTTTCTTAGGATGGGATAGATTTTGTTTCTATATTTTTTATTCTTCTTTGCGATTTACTTTGTGTTTTGTTATTGTTGCATCATCTTTTCATTCATCATTTCCTTTTGAAAAGTTTTAGTATATATTTTTACCTGTAGAACTAGAAGTTTAAGAAATATACTTTAGAGAGACTCTTGAGTCGATTTCGTTGTTCTCAGGATTTTGCGTAATATTTAGCTTGTATGATGGTAAGGATGCTCAAGTTTACCGGCATTGGTTTACTAAACTTTTTTATATGTTTATGATGCATTGTTAAAGCAAAGTGTATCACAGGAAATATTTTCAAGAAGAAAATTGTAAATTGAGAAAGGTCATAAGTCATAAGAAAAATACCAGCAACTTTCTGTTGAACAAACAAATGGATACATACAAAGCTCTTTTGAAGAGAGTTGCAGATGGACGAGAAATGTATCTAGCAAAATCTCATTTGAGAACAATTTTAGCAAAGAAGATAAAAAGCAAAGTCTGTATAATATTATTTTCTAAGAATGAGGCTGCTGCCGAGTCTAGTATTGAGATAATGACAGACTACTTATAAATACTTGTTAGTGTAAGTTAACAAGGAGTGAGTGGTATATACCATACATTATAAAAAGCATTTGGTATTTAAATAACAGAGATAGCTTTACACAAGTCGTTGAACAACTATTCATGAAGTTATTAGATAAATAATTATTCCTTGTAGAATCCCAAGATATTATCCTCATTGTCAGTACATGAAAATACCAGTTCTTTCTAGTTACACGGTGAGAGCACGTTTCTCGTCTTCGTTTATCACTCATTGTGCATGTGATAGATCAGTGTGTTACACATTATATTTTTGTGTTGTGTCTTAAGATTCAGATTTATTTAGTTTCATACAATCCCCTATTCAACTCTTATGTACTTTTACCTCATAGCAAACTGAATTATTCCAGATTCTTTACTATTTTTAAACGTTTTATCATAGCATTCAATTTTATCTTTCACTATTGCATCAGTTTTCTTATACATTACAAATAATTCTGAATTAGTCGCACAAGAGATAATTTACATCTAAACATAAAAAATCTCTTATTAAAAATTGATTATAACCAATTGCTGCTGCACGTCCTTGTCTTAAATTTGCAATATACACACATCATTGCAAAGAACCAAGTCATCAAAGGAAAACCGCTTGAATACAGACTTTTGCATGCAACTCATTGCTAACAATTTAAAATCAAATGCTTCTGATTTTACTATGCATTGTAGGTATATGGCTATCAACTATATTGTGTAAAATAAAGCCGTTATGTTGCACATTGTTTTTGATTGGCTGATGCACACAGAAATACCTGTGTACTGTGTACGTTTTAAAAGAAGTTTTGCGTCGTAATTTTACATGTATACAACATTATACAGATGACCTCTTGAGGTTTATCACCATGGCAGACAATATTGCATCATTTATTGCAGCTGCCAGCCAATAATCCCGAACATGTTTCACAATTCCATGAATAGATAAGTATTGGCACAAAGTAGCGTTGTCTTATCAGCCACTATTCTTTTAAGATGTAAACATTCTCTCAAATTTAGTCCACTTCTTAGAAAAATAGAGCATAAAATTTCTTACAGTGTTAATAAAATAAATCCGCATGCTTTCTTATGTATGTCATAGTATAGCCAACAATCTTACACAAAATTACAGCCTTAAAATTGCATAGTTTCTGGAAAATTGCAATGTGCACGAGAACTCTTTGAAGAGAATTTTAGCGAATTGACGTGATGAGAGCTATATGCTGAATTTCGCATACTAAACTACATGTATGTCTTATATATTACAATAATTGGAAATAACTATCTATGTATGTATGCATGCTATAGAATAATGACATAAACAACTACATTGAGATTGACAACCTAAATTGATCATGAAACTGTACTTACTATAACTTACTTATAATAAAATTGCCTAGCATTAAGTTAATGGATTGCATTTAGAAGAAAAATGTAAAAATGTAATTTTTATTTGTATTGCAGCACAAGAGAGGCAATGGTTGGAGGAATGGACTTCCGTCAAGCTTTGGCCTTACGATTAGACTTGATCAGACCTAAGCTAAGCCAGTTGCGTAATTTTATCCACGGTCCGAAGTCTCGACTAACTCCTTATGTCAAGTATGTCAAATCATTTTAGCAATAATTCAGCATAAAAATTTAGCAATAATTAGGTCACCCTAATAATATGGTTGCAGCCCTAGAAGCTTAAGCTTATAAATTATACGACCTAACGACTTTCTATTATTATTCTCCGCTTTTCTTGTTGCAAACAAAAAATGGTGTGGCTTTTCCACATCTTTCGTGTTATGTATAATATTCTACTTGCGTGTGCAAATATTGGCTATAATATACTAGTCGTAACATATACCATACAACAGCGTGTAATATAATATGCAAAGTTTGCAAAGTGTAGCATATGAGTGATTGCAGCTGTTCTGTTGCTCTGAAATGATCTTTATTATTCACTGTGTAAGTAAACACTGGAGAGACAAACAAATGTGGGAGTGAATGAGAGGAGCGATGCTTTTGTAGTATGTGGTCAACTTTAAATATTCATAAAATGAGTCATTAATGTAGGTCTTGATTAGGCACTTTATTTAGGAACTATAGATGTGGATACAGACGGAAGTTGAAGCCTAATGAAACACAACATTAAGGTGTTACATAGCTCATTTAAAATTTATGGGCACCATCATGTTTCATAATTCCTTTTACGGTAGGTACCTCACAAATGAAATCCTCACTTTACTCGAGCTACAGTTGAGGACTATGAATTAGTTGTGAGTCTTTCGTTGAATCCCATTTTATTATTGGCTTAACAGTCATGCAATGGAGAGATTGTAGGAATAATTAATAAATATCAGGCATCGAAGGCGTGGGTGTGGAACGTATATTATAAGAATGGTCCACAACAAAATTTTTTGTACCTACATACTAAAAGTTGTTATGTTGAAGATTTGTGGCATGTTGTGTGTACATGGGCCGTGAACTGTTGTGTTGAGTTCGTAATATTCAAGTGGTTGTTTGTGTGTCACTTTTACAACAGTGGATTGGGTGCGACTCAAACTATTTTAAGTATGTGTCTGTGTGTGCTTGCACAATTTATTTCTTTGATAGTTGTCGCTTGTCAGTATACATAAACCACACGTACAATACACGCAATTGACTCTCAAGAAGATAAAAATACAAAATAATGTGCTGCTTTCAAAGTAAAGTACTTATATGAATTCCACGGAAAACATTAGCATGTCAATCTATATTGACGTCTACGACCGACTTCTTTTGCTACTTCGTATTGTACATATTGTAGTATCTAAGTACTAAATGCTACATAGGATTCAGGATTATTACGTACTTAATACCAGTTGAGACAGAAAGCTTGTAATAAAGCTGTTGTTGTTGTATCATGTCTCCTATCGTTTTCTGTCATGTCACGCAGTTAATTAATGTACATTTGTAATTTTCCAGATGAAAATAGTTTATATGGTGTAGTAGGCATAGCTACTATCCAAGCTAGTCAATTCACCCATCCACTTGTTCATAAAGGCTAGCTTGTTTACATTAACGTTATCCGAATGAGTAGGTATGTGTAATACTTTAACCATTCATTCAAAAATAGCCGATGTTTATGTGTATTTATGTATTTATATGTAGTGTTTAGTGTATGTAACACTTGCATGATGTGTACATTGACTTTGAGTAGCCTTTTTTCTGAAGAAGACGTACTACAATACCAGTAGAGTGTCAAAGTCCATTGAAAACAATTTTGCGACTAAGACTACGACTAAAGATTTTGTAGGAACTTTAGACAAATAGTTCTATCATATTGCATTCACTCTTGAGGAAAGTCAAGAACTTATCCAGATGGTTAGACATGAGTAGTTCTAATAGTGGTTGTTAAATCAAATAAAGATTTTCCTGAAATTAATATCATGTATTCAGGGTTTAGGTATCGCAAAAACGCCAAGTAGTCATTAGTCATTGATATTTAATTCATTTTTGAATTTATAAGCTTGGGCCTATTGTTAACTCCAATTTTTGTTAGTTGCATCACATTTGTAATTCAATTGTAAACAAGGACATATTTATTTACTTGCACAATTTTTTCGTTTTCGTAGTAAACGAACAATTGATAGCATTGAGTGTTTATAATTCATGGTGTAATAATGAAATAATCATGTAATCACTATATTATATGCAGGTTTGTGTAGGTAAAAGATTAGGAGTCAAATACGAAAACAACACTTATCTTTGTTTTTGATATTAACGCGAACAATGTGACAAAAAATAGTTTTCTCATTTTCCTTGAGGATGTCCATTAGTATTATCGCATGACGAAATGGGTGTGATAATTTACGTAGTTGCTCAGCCTTAATTTTCAACCTTTTGATTGGTCGTTGCTAAAACCTTGTTTTATCTGCAACATTGTAACTGGAATTGACTGGACCATGGACAGGCATATCAGATGAACCATACGACGAGGTCAACAAATATCTCTTCATTTCTTCGTTCAATGTGCACTGACAGATGAATAGCAGTCAGTTTTGTAATTTTCCTACCGCCGCATCCTTCACACTATTATGGGATGGGATGAATGCTGTAATAGTAATATCATAAAAGAGTATTTCTTTCCAAAGTCTTTTTATTTGTAGACCATATTATGGCTAATAGGTATATACCGCATAATAATCACTGTCTTCCCTTATACAAAATATAAAAATGGTTATGATATTATTACAACATTCTTAATGCTCTGCCTTTTTTATGAGAAAGAATCCTGTTGCCAATCATGTGATGAGCTAATGGAAGAATAAAAACTAACCCTAACACATTCAATCAAAGAGCCATGAAACCACCATGCAACGCGAGCAGCAAGATTAATACCATAATTTGTATTATAATAGAATAAAGCGTAGCATCTAAATGACTGGCATCATTCGCAGGCCCGTAGCGTCTATGGTTCAAGGTGGTTCAAATAAACCATACTTCGGAGGTGCCTCGCCCTTAAAATAATGAAGTTCAAGACATTTTCAACAAGGCATCGCCGAGAGTGAAAAACGGGTAATCACCTATACCCAAACTTCAAAAAGGAGATAGTTTTGCCATAAGTTTTTTCACACGGGTGGTGTGATGACGTTTCAATTCCTGAGATAGTATACTGGATACGGTCATGCACCAGGGCCTTTAAATCCACGCTACGGCACTGATCATTCGGCAAAAAGTTTTTAATTGAAAATGCCAAATAACTATTATTCATTCCTTGTCTAACTCATCACATTGTATTAACGAAAACTTGTTTGTTAAAGATACACGCAGAATGAAATCCTGTTCTTTTTATACTTTTGTATCCAAGCAATTAACTTCCTCTTATCACAAACCACATCCTTTATATCAAATCCACAACTTAGTATTAATACTAATAGGATTGCATAAATATTTGAACTATGAATGAAGCACATGTCCTGTCGAAGGATGACAACGTGCATGATACACAGTATTTTTAATCTTTATAACGTATCGTATAACTCTCAAGCACCTTACTGTACGAATGTACATATCCGCAATACTTTACCTCGTTAGCTGTAAGGTTCTTTACCTATATCGCAGAAAATTCTTTATCTCTGTATAGACTCTATGTAGTATGTAGTACGATACTTCTCCAGTATTTTTACGTACCATATGGAAAGGGATACTCAACTGTAAATGTCCGTAGTGGGAGTAGGTTTATTGTTGTAGTAATCGAGTCTCCAGCAATTATTTTTTATGAAAGCACGCGGTACACTGTCGGAGAGTTTTCCTGATACCAACTTTGAGAAATTTTATCCTGGGGTTCATTTATTACCAAGCCTGGGGAAATACTTGGGAAAAAGAAACAAAATATATTATATTGAGCAAAAACTTATCCTAAAGTATTTTAAATTTGGATCTCATAGACTCTTGTATTTTGAGACAAAAATATTTTCGACTTGAATCTCAAAATACTTGACAAAAACTGAAAATGTGCTCTAGAACTCTATCTTTTGTAAGTATAACTTGTATAACACCCAAATGAGCGAATGTTTTATGGTTCTGCTTTTGAATATCGACTTACAAGAATATACAAGGATATTTCAGTATTTTGAATGAAAGAAAGTATCTTCAATTAGTATTTTGAAGAGAGGTAGTTTGTCCAGGCTTGATGATGATTATATTTTTAGTGATTCATACGACTCGAGGCCACAAGGTTATCCTCTTCCTTAACGTACTGACACAAAGTTGGCTTCACTCATAAACGAATTGTGTAGATAAGAGGTTAAAGCACAAAAGAGATTAAAACACCTTTGTGCTTACAATCACAAATTTACTGTCACTCCTGCAGATTCTTTTACTATCGCTATGAACACCACATATCGATATCACGTACCAACTTAATATGATATGTATTTAGTAGCCATAAACGGTTTATATAATCCACCTAGAGAGACAAAATAATATTGCTTTCTACAGCTTTGAGCTCCACTGGAGTTCATTTCAGCCACTTGTAAATTCTTCAGGCATCCTCTAGTACTTTGACATTTGATCAACTGTTGGATCCACTGTAATTTTCCACTAGAGATACAAACGATTATTATAAAACATATTATTAGCGTTTGATGTTGAATTTAAGTAACAATAAGCTTGTATTCTTGCATCTGATAATCTATAGGTAATAGTAAGTGTTTAGCAAAATTACTGAATTAATGCCTACTACTTGGAAGAGGGGTAATACCGAAGGTCAGCACATTTAATACGTCTCAAACAATACTAGTACTAGCATAAAATGAATGGAAAGCATCATACTTTTTTAATATAAAACATCTTTGGTAAACGAAAGGCATTATTTTTACACCACCTTTATGTACATTTGAATTTATTCAATACATAAACACCACGTCCATACATCTCTTTGTATAGTGTAACCGTCCATTATATGTGGCAAAATTACTACTACTACTAAAGAATAGATATTATACTTCCTTCTTCTAAAAGTATTAATATGTACGTAGTTATTTTTATCCTATACAACTTTAATCGTCTTTCGATTAGATTATTGACATTTAACACGTGTAATATTTCTTTGTGTGACATAACAAAATATTACATCATACTTTAATAGTGTTATAATTTTATAAATGCCATTACATAATATACAATAACAATTTGTAGAATACAACAAGGGGTATAACAATTTCATTAGTAGTAATGACTATAAGTTAAGTTATAATAATATAAGCATTGAATAAATGAATGCTAGTTGTATACTAGAACATGTAGTAGAAAAAGGCAAGGGATTTGAAAATTAAATCATGAACACAGTGCAGTGAGACGTTATTAATTAGGTAGCTCCTACAGTTACTTTGCTGACTGTTTAAAAGCAAAGCCGCTTTTTGTAACACCTCAACTGCCTTCAAATAACATACCTACGTAGTAAAATACTGCGTCTTCTCATTGCAATTTACATTCACGGAATATCCAGTAGGAGAGTACACACTTTTTGTGCTAATATTTAATGATGGTGTGATAGAAATGTTTAAGAATGCTATTCATTCATAGGTATGTATGTACATAATGAATTGGAGTTTATGAATTTTTTAATTTATTGCATACCTAATTGATTAGAATTGATATGGTGATATGCCACCAAGTTGGTGTTTTTAGATGCAGCTTTGTTGTTTTAATATCCACAACCCAGGCGCTTTTACATTTTATTATAATATAAGTTGCACCACTATTACGAAATCATTGTTTATTTAAGGAGGACTAAAATTATTTACACAAAGATCCGAGTGTACATTCCCTACGAACATAAATAGGTAGTTATGCATAAATGATACGGTGGTGGCATATATTTAATTTTTGCGCACAATCTTTTACACGGACGTTGACACTATAATGTTTCATCGCGCTCGTTGAGGTTAATGTTCACTTTGAAATGATTATGCTTCCGCAATATTTTACTAGCAAGCTTCCGTACTTTGTTTTATTAATTATCTCAATTCGCTTTTATATAAAAGAATGAACTGCAAGTAATTAAGTCAAAAGTTACCTCCTGGTATTCATACAGTTAAAATCTCTTCTGTAACAAACAAGTCATACCGTTGCCAGAAAAATTATCTTCCTATACTGCTTTAGAATATAAAAATGCCAATAAAAACCATGATTCGTAATTTTCCTTACCAACCAACTCTTACTATTCATTATATTATTGAGTATTGAAACCCTGAATTAGCGCCTGTAACAAGACATAACCAGACTTCATTTCACACAATAAAACTACAAGTTCTACAAGATTGATGTTTATGAACATAATTTCAATATCATATAGTTACAAAACAGATAAAAGTATATAAGGAAATCTCTGATGCACTCAATTCAATTCCATTCATTTAATAGGCTGCACTTTGATGATTAATTTGGTCAATTAGAAAGGAATCGATAGTGGTAGGTTACAAGTTTATATGAGTGACTTACAAGTTACAACCAACTGTGACTTCGTAAGTATAATGATTTGATATGAATGACTCAATGACACTGACATACTGCAATCAGAAAGCTTTCTGTTTAGCGGATTCAGAAATGAATAAATTATATTCTGCACTGTTACATTAAAAAACTAAATTATGTGTACGCAATAAAAAAGTAATAAATAGTTAGGTATAATAATATATTTAGGTATATCTGATTTTTTGACATATTTTCTTCTATTGTAGTAAAACAACATTTGTTATACTTATAAGCTATGGCATTTTTGCATGAAGTATGATTTTTTTCTTTTTCTTCAAGATATTAATTGCTATAATTTAGCACCTTAATTATTCTTAATAGTTTGGGTATCTTTTGGCGTGGCTCATTGACTTGCATTGCCACATCTAGTTGCAGATTAATACGTAACAATGAGATAGAATAAAAGCATGTACGCATTAGATAAAAAATTAATTGCCTACAGTCAAATGATAAGGTAGTGTATTCACAATTATATCAAAGGTACTATATTAAGCTTGCGCCTTAAAAACTTTTGTAGATACCTACTCCACAATGTAAACTGTTTACTTTAGAGTGATATTTCTTTCATGAAATGCTTTAATTAGTCGGTTTGTAGAAAAACATCCCGAAATTGTCAGATTAATTTGAACTACCGTTTGAGCCAATTCTTTTATCCTCAGTTTCAATTTAATATATTTCATAATATTCATTAGTGGGAATTGAAATTTTAGGTGAAACTATTATCTTTGCATCCACAAGAGATTTTCCCAATGTCTGAGAGCTGTATTTTTATGTACGTAGGTAGTAGGTACTATAAACGTTAAAGAATATGTATGAAGAGTTATAGGTACTCTAAAAATGTCTTTTTGTGAACATATTTGACACAAGGGCAATTTAAGAAGTAGTAATTCGGAAACATGGTTTTGTTTTTATAAACCTGCACTTACAGCTACAACTCTGATTAGGTTGAATTCTGAAACTGCAAACTCGCGTGGGTAGGTAGGTACTTCATTATTTCATACCATGGCTGCTCTATCGGATGGAATTATGACTGGAATACCTAGTCCTTTGTTGCTTTAAATTGCTGAAAGAGCAACATGGATAGTTAATAATAGAAATCATGTCAAGCGACACACATGTATTAAAACTGCATTAAAGGAAACATTATGGATTGGAAGGAAAGCCGAGCTCTACCCAAATTCTTTTATGTACTCATTATTGTCTATATGGTGCAAGGTGCAATCAAGAATGCTATATTTATGACAATTATATTTTTGCTTGCATGTAGATACTTAGAGCAAAATACCTACGCGTTGATGTTTGTATTTATTTTCGATCGTCGGACAAGTGTATAATTGAGGTTTGTTCAAATTACCTGAAGAATGGGAAACACGCTGCATTTTTACATGAGTGGAGGTAGTAGACACAGTCAGTTGAAACCGGATGAATTCTACTTTGTAAATGTTGCTTGCCATGTAGCTTTAGCCATGACTCATTAGTGTCACGAAACATTTTATTCGCCATCAGTTTGTGTTTCATGCGACTGAAAAACATTTTTAACATTTTCATGATATTCCCATGTACGAAGTAAAGTAGTAGTTTTGGTATGGAGTGTAAATTGCGAAAAGGCATGATAATGATATTGAAAATGTGTTGCTTCATGATTCAATGATGAAAATTTTGTAAGTGAAGGTTCTCAACAGTGAGTAAACTTTTTCCACGTGAGGGAAAATTGAAATGAACAATTACTTTCGAACAAATTATGATATTATGAGAAACTTTTCAACTATATATATATATATTCTCTAATTTAATCTCGCTAATAAAACTAAATTGAAATTCAAAATTCGATTCTCACATTCTGATTCTTATTCATCTAAAGTTTTTCAAACTTAATGTTCTTTTCATCGGCAGCTTGTAATAACAGCAGCATGAAATGCAATTTTCATTAGTTATTAATTACAACTACAATTACTGAAATAATATGTCAAACTTTATAAAGTTTTCCAATGAAATTGTTCGTTTGAACCTTGTGCTAGATGTCAAGCTTGCAAAGCATTGCTTTGAAGTAACGAACTTTATGAACAACATGATCAAGCTTTATAACGACGCCCAATTTGACTTATCTTCAGATATATTTTACCTGAGTAAAAGTTTGTTTCTTTATGAACTCTTGAAAATTATGGGATTCTTGGAGAAACTTTAAATTCTCGTCAACATAGCAGATAAGGATCAGATATATGAGTGAAAAGTTTTCTAATGCACATGACGAATATCCTATTGAATTTTTTAAACTAAATTATCTTTTGATATAATGTTCATAGGCACCACTAAAGTAGCTTTAGGTATAACTGCATGCAAATGAAAAACTTTGATCTGGAACTGTAAGTACCTACCTGCATTTGCTATTAATGCAACTGATATTTATAGGAGTAATAAAAAGGCCTCATAATATATTAAACAGGTTTGATTTCTATCTGAAGATCTTCCTCACCGAATTCTCTGCGATATAGCTTGACGTCTTGTGTTGGTATAATAATATTATGCAATGCAATATGAAAATAACAAGCAGTATGCGTTGTTGCTACATATTATACCTAATCATTTTTGTTCCAATTTGTAAGTCAGAAAAAGTAACAACAACAAAAGTTCCATATTTACAGTATACCTACCTTCTGTATAAGCTTATTCTGCTGACAAATATTTAAATATGAAACTGAAATGATGAATAACTCTAATAACCTCAGGGCCACTGGTGGTGGTGGTCTACAAAAATGCGTCCAATGTCAATCACGTGTTTCTATGAAATGAGAAGTAGCTTATCATTTGACGGGTTGCATGACAGACGAATTTATACCTTATACATAATATAGTGATGCATTAATGAGCTACACATTGCTGCAATGTAAATTCCTCACTAGAATTTTTTAACACATCACATCAGAATGAACTGTAGCAATTATTTACTCTCAAGTAAGAAAAAAAACGCCAAAACAATAACAAACCAAGTTTTGTTTTTTAGGTCTTAGCCCTGAGTTTTGAACAACAGAACCATTATTATTAATGTCATGTATTTACTGCGGCTGATTTGGCTTATCGATAAAACTGCATTTACCCTGTAAAATATTTTTATGTTAACATTCTGGATTTCAATTATTATTATGTTGTTGTAGTGCGGCAAGTGACTTTTTCCTCAATAGAGTTTGCTTCTTTATGCATAGACTTTAAAGTAAAACTTTTGATTGATTACATTTGAATGATCAATCTCTTGCAAAATTGAATGCAAAAAGTATACTATACATGGACACTGATTATAGCCATGTATTTAAGCAACAAGGAAATAATTGTTTTAATTACCTCACGTCCTATACCATATATAAAATGACACTAATTTGATACTGTACTCGGCTGAAGCTACAATTCTATATCTATGTACTAACAAACTTGTACAATAGCTATTAGCTATATGAGGCATGGTCTTATTAATTCACCTAGTTACTTTAAGTTGCATACAGTTAAATTACGACAGAGTTAATGTATCTTAAAGTATTCTGCGGACCTGATTGTTTATAATATTATTATTTGGAGATTCAGTAGCAACAAATATTTTTAATCGCTTTATGCTGTAGAATTAATGTCAAGCTCTGTTAGTCGCTGCAATTTTGAAGCTTAATTTATGTTGTTTGTTTTTAATAACATGAAAGTGGGTCAGAAAATCCCTTGCTTTGTTCTCACCTCACAAACTTAGAATAAATTAACATGAACTTATTTTTGTTTTTGCAGGGAACTGATTCACGAACTTCACAAGCGAGAGAAGGAAGTTTACCTCATTTCCGGCGGCTTTAGAAGTATAATCGAACCTATCGCCCGGGACTTGGATATTCCAACAGCAAACGTGTACGCCAACAAACTGAAATTCTTCTACGACGGTACGTTCATCATCACTCATTCACTGGACACCATAAAATTTTAACGAAAACTCTCCACGCATTATTACCATTACCAAAGTACACATTGGACTTTGGATGGGAGAACAAAAAACTTGTAGGGTATTAGGTTGGGGGTCCCTATTAGTTTTTAATAGGGATCTAGGTTTGCAATGTATTCTAGAACTTGACGAAAAATCAATCAAACGAAATTCTTACACCATACCTTATTTAAAATAAACTGCTGTTATAATTTTGTTCGCGTACATACTAAAAATGCCTAAACTCTGTTCGTAAGGAAACTCCATACTGTCTTATAAAGAGTTAAATAGATTTTGCCAACGAGAATAATATTATTCTACACTTTATACCCAATTTAAAAGATTTTCTCATTCCTGTATGTTTATAGATATTTTATAATGGCAAAACATCATACTTATTTAAGTAGTAATAATATTCAATATTATGTAGTGGGTAGTATTAGGACGCATTAGTGAATTCATTTTCAGTGCGTATGGTTAATGATACTGCTTGTACATGAAGCTTTATAGAGTGCGATCAAGTGCTGAATCTATAAAGACAGGAAATTGTTTCGTGTTTTGTGAGCATTTACGAAAGGATTTTATTCTCAACTTGCATAACTCAGAGCTTTGTATGATTTGTCTAGCCGTGTTTTATTTCACATACAAGTGACCCTGTGGTGCGTTCTACATACGAAACGCATCTGGAGATTTCATCCACATCACAGTAATTTAACATAGAGCGAAAGTTAAATAATTAATACATGCGGCTAGGCACCCACACTCTAATATTATTATTTTCTGACATAAATGGCATTGTAGACATAGCCTGTGCAAATGGGATAATGTGAATAAGAAGTGTTGTGGACTGTGTTCACTTGCAATGTTTGAACTGCTACTTCATTAACCAAACGCTGTGCCAGTTTAATCACTTGATAATTCCATTTTCAATGTGAACCACATCAGTTGATATGAGAACTACATAATATTTGTATCTACATTCATATGAAAGTCCTAAGCTTAGTAAAAGGTTTCCTGTAGCGCCTCATTGTGTGCAAATGCTCTCGGTTATTTACAACCAATTAATATGATCGTTTTTAAATTCTTGAAATTTTCCAGCTCCATATACGTGCAACAATGGCACAACATGCCAAAAATATTTCATAGGTACTTGATAATTGCACCCGATGAGCGTGTAAATATTAGTGATCATATTAAATATTGAAAGTTAAGAATGGGTATGTATGGTTTATTATAAGGTTTGATTATTTTACATAGGGTATGATGTGGCGTAGGTAGTCACATTGCCTAACACTTTAGAAGTGTGTGCTAATATTATTATTATCATCAGTAGGAATGAAAATGTGTGTTTGGAACGTGGAGATTTCCTGTTGAATTGAATGGGAGTAATAATAATAATGTATTTGTATTATGTAGGTGAGTACGCTGGGTTTGATGAACATCAATTGACATCCCGCAGCGGTGGAAAAGGAGCCGCTATTCGGGATTTGAAGGAGAAATACGGATACGACACAGTTGTAATGATCGGAGACGGAATAACTGACTGGGAAGCTTGTCCTCCAGCAGACTTATTCATTGGTAAGGGCACAGCTTCTTTTCTGGCTTCTCACAATAATAATCACACATGAATGTGCTCGGCAATAAACAAACACACTTGTGCTACACGTTGCTTATTTGAAATTGCCATTGCACAAAGGTAAATTAATTACAAGGTAGACCTGTTTTATTTGTGCATTTGCATGTAAATCAAGGTTTAATTATCATTCAAGTCAAAGCGACGCTAATATATGGCTGTGTTTATTGGCACAGCTTTTGCAAACGTGCACGTTTTAATTAATACGCGCTACACTACCTAAGAATCGTCACATTAACTAAGAATTTTGTTGCGGCAACATTAATGTGTGTCTATTAGCAGGCACTTACTATATTTGTACTTTGTACACTTGATGCGAATACTTTCATGTGTGCGCTATATACCTAGTAGGATTATTATTGTGCATGGCACAACGTGGCGGTTTTAATTAAGTGCTGTATTTATGTATTTACCACGACAATGGAAATGTATTGATGTGTTTGTGTTTGTGTGTAGGTTTCGGTGGGAACGCGTACAGAAATGAGGTGAAAGCCAAGTCCAAATGGTACGTGACAGACTTCAGGGACTTAATCAACGAAATGAGAGATTGATTGGATGCCTTAAGAAATCATATATAGATAGCTTCTACGAAATTTCCCCTCTTTGTACATATGCAAACATACTTAAACAAAGGACTCAAGAAAAGAAGAAGAAGAACTGCAAACTTATATTCTCATTTCCAAATCTGAGCCATGATATTCCTAATAGGGGAGTTCCTAAATTCTAGTTGTGTTATTAAAAGTAGATTAGCAAACACAGACTTATAATTTACCTTCTTTATTGTTGTGTTAATTTAATTATTGCTGCAGTAAAATATATATTATTATGTTATTATGTGTACAGTATATTATTATATAAACATGAAATTTGTACATGTCCCAACTTTATCTTAATCACGGCAATGTTTCCCATTATGCTTATCTGTGATGAGCATGTGGCTGTAATTAAGCTTTTGAAATATATTATATTATATTGCAATTATGTGTTGCTGATGCCAAGCACACACGCATATACTACAGGAAGATTACTATAATATATCTTTTATAAATGTATTCTCGCAAGCGCATTATATCTCCGAAAATTTTCAAAGAAATATTGTAGAAAGGAGCATGACATTTGTGGGATTATTGAAGACATTGAATAAAAGTTTAGCAATGTTGTCTTATTGAAACGTGAAACTAAGAAATTCATTCATTCACCATTTATTTCACTGAGAAAATGAATTATTTTTAGTTCCTACCTACACCCTGCAAACCATAAACATATTCCGTAGTCATAATAGTGTTCCACAATGATGTGTGTTTAGAATACTCAAAACTTTTCTTGTGAATATTTTATGTCAATCCTGAAGTTGAACGTTTAGAATGCAATGCAACTCTATTGATATCGAAACGTCGAGTCAAAGAGGCAATTAATTAATGTCCGCAACCAAACAAAAATAAATGGATTTATTTATTTTCAAATTTCACTTGTTGTATTTTCGACTTATACACAACTACCACCAAACACCTGTAAATTAATTGGTGCTATCAAATACATAGTGCATTATATAAAAAGATATACAGTCCGCAATCGTACTATGCAAAATATTATTGAGGTATTGCTAACATAAACGTTTCACATCCATCTCACATTCCATTCCTACTTTACCTACTACAGCTTATTTCACAATGCTTACAAATATCCTATACCTTATGCCAACTTTCTCTTGTGAATTTTCCATGAAGTTTTATTGCAACATCGTTGGGGAAAACATACTACAGGAAAGTATCACTCGCAAGTCGAGTCGAATTCAAGTTTGTGATCGAAGACAAGACGAAATATTAATGAAGGCTTGTCCAGTTCGTTCGCTGCTCATTGTACACTTAACACAGTGAGAACATTGGAAATCGAAATTCACACAGTGGTGCATGCAACATATGGCTTAGAGTGATAGAATAAAAATGTGGAGTTGTCGAAGACTAGAAGTACATAGTAGTATGTCACGCTACAACTCCACTTGAAGCGATCATACAAGTAATATTGGGTTGGGGCCATCTTCACCATTCATTCCGTTCGATACTTTGCTGCAAAGCGACAATGTCCTTGTCATATTCTATCCAGCATTCAAAAAAGGGATCGTTTGACATGCTAAAATATGGAAATAGATGAACGCAAACTATATGCTTGCTAGAATTACCTAGCAAAAGAATTCGAATCTTATTAGCTTTCAGCCAAATTCTTCTTACGAACTATCACAGGAACCTGTCAGAAACATTTGTTTCTCCAGAAACACCAAGAGCGGTCTCAACCTTGAAATATTCCCAGTATACCTACAATACAAATACCAGCACCACTCTAGAACCATTATACAACATAAAACAAATTATGTACTTTCACTACTATGCGTCTTTAACAAATTGCGTTTGCGTACATGCCATAATATAGGAACAGAGTTCAGATAAACTACAAACTACTTTGCACACGTACAAATGATACACGCCAATTATTCAGTAGCGGAGCTACTGCATGGGAATGGCTTGTGTGTGCTCTATCTATCTATCCATCGCTAGCTCCGTACACTTGAGATGGTGTGAATTTATAACATATCCGTTAGCCCGTTATAAATTGACACCAGTGCATCCGTACACCCAGACTATTCAACTTCTGAGAATTTATAACATAATATTATCCAAAACTTATGTTATAAATTCTACCAGTGACTACTTCCACTTACAACTACATCTACCTTTGAATATCCCGCATGTTTGGCTCCAGAAGCAAGGGGCTAGTGATTTTTATTGGCAAAAACTTTCTCTCTCTCTCTCTATAAGGCAAAAGAAGATTACAACCAAAACATTTACAACAAAATAATTGATTCAATTATTAAATACTACTTGTAAACTGCGTTTTACTCGATAAACAACATAACATTTAATATTTAAAAACATAAAATCACTTCAGTGATATTTTAAATATATTAACACCTGATGTGTCGTGAACACCGGTAATCTGACCCTATTGCTACTGCTACAAAAGGATAAACATTGTTCATCCTAATTTGAATGTGTTAAGTTTAAACAACTTTAAAAGAAATTGTATTACTTTTTTTACTTCCGCTACATTTTACATCCGTTGAAGTGGTTTATTTGCATTGTAAACCTTGAAGTCTCAGTTCGGACAGAAAATCTATACATTTGCAAAATGATTGCCTGTTTAAATGTAACAATCTTGTCGTATGTGTGTACTGCATCAGTATGAGCCAGAGATAATAATTTCATTTGAATCCAGACATTTAAGTATTGACAATACAAAAAGATTCTGTGTTATGCATACAAAGCATACGCCCGATCCCGAAATTACTTTTGTCGGTACAAACGTATAATGATAGCTACCTTTTGGAAAACAAGAGAGAAAATTGCTGACCAAAGAAGAGATAATCGTAATAGTGAATGGTATATCTTGATGCACGTCTCCCTGTGGATGGAGCGTTTGTAACTCTGTAAAAACTACTTGAGAATATAAGAGGATTGGACAAATGCAAATGGAAGCAGTGGGCTTCAAAACTCCATGTATTCAATTCTACAGCTATGTACTGTATTATTATGTACATTTCCTTGTCTAGCGGCCTAAAATGTAAACTTTCCCTGCATTTGGATTTTGTGCCGGTGTTTTTGGAGATGAAAGGATTTCATGTGAGTTGCACTGAAGCTTTTCCACTTTTCTATTACTACACTATCTCCTTCCTCGAGTTCCAACGATATTTCACTACTACTCCACTCTAATTTATTCTACGGGAGCTGAGTACTACTTACGTTAACTACCTACTTACTTGTATTGCACACAACAGTGTCTATATAAAATATGTAGTACACACTCTATTACTAAATATATTACTACTTATTTTATAGTATATGTATTTGTTCACCAAGAGACATTCTCTATGGGGCTGTCTGTCAGTGGACTTCGTATAAACTCTAGTGCTTAGCCATCCTCATCTCATTTTCTGTAAAACTCTGCATGCCTAACTGAATTTAACAACTTGATATACATTTTGTATGTTTAATAAAATGCATATGTTATGGACCCTGGAAATAATAGAGGATATAATAATAATATAATAATATTATTATTAGATATAGTGTGCAGATGGTTTTGTCATCCTAAAGATCAAATCGATGTTCCTTGTTCCAGTACTCATGATTGTAGCAAAAGAAAAGCGGTAATATTTATGATGCACACGAAAAACAACAACGGGAATAAGATCTGAAGGGCTTGTCTAAACTAAACAATAAGAGACAACTCGTGTTTTGTTTCATCTGCGGGGTAATATATACGTATAGTATTTGCAAGACTTAAAGACATATATTGCAAAGGAATTTGAAGATATATAAAATTGCACTGTCAGTCAACACAACATTGTGCAAGTTTCATTGTGCTTCTACTTAAGTATGTGGGAAAGTTAATAATCTATAAGATGTATCTCTGGCTCTCGGTGTCGGTATTCTCAGCGAAAACAATGGGAATTCTGAAAATCTAAAACAATTTACTATATACCATTTTTACAAATAACTAGGCAATAGGATTCCGTATATGAGAATGCATTTTTTACATTTTTTAAGTTATTGATATCACGGAGAGTGACAGAAATATGTAATATGTACAACATGCATTATTATGTTAACTAGCAAAAGCGAGAAATTCTCCCCTTCTTGAAATTACACAAGTTGTTCGAAATTACTACAGGCCCCAAGGAAGATTCGAGAAAAGAGGAAAGAAAAATGAAATACTACGGAAAGATAAGTTGGCATCTCTAGACAGAAAATGTGCAATTACGCGATAACCCAATTCACGCATGAAGTGATCTTCTGGTTGTCTAAGAATAAGAAAGCAATGCAGCAAATTGTAAATTGCAGAACATTGAGTACAGCATAATATGAATGAAATCCTACTCGTTTTTCTTCGTTGGTTTATCCTAGTTTCTTTCCATAATATCATTATATCATAACTTAGCACACAATGTGCTACATGACGTTTCCCTGCTCCAATTTAGACAAACATTATATTATCCATGAACAAAAAAGTTGCAAACAATATTCTTGTATACTCAGTACCATTATATATTTAGTATATATGGGGATGTAGTACCTAGGGCGTAGGTACATTAGCAGAATTTATATTTTTTCAATACATTGCAAGTTGTTCATGAACTGTCATTTTTTGAACACATTACTGTAACAAATAATGTAAGAGTCAGTTTGGTCGTTGTTGTAGAAAGAAATAGCTGACTGTTGGATATGCGTGTTTCCAATGTTAATCCAGTATTTATGTGTGAATTTGGAGGGCTGGAATGCTGTAGTAGTCTGACTGACTTGGCTGTGAGCTCAGTTTTCGATGGAATCAACTCAGTCAGACGAAAAGAAAATGTTTTGCAACCGTTTTGTTGCTTCAGTCAGGGAATAATGTGAATTCAGTAATCAATAGAAATGTAGGTAGGTCTACCACACTCGTACACTCGTCAGTCCCAATCCCAACCCACACATACAATATTTTTACAATATATACTATTACTAAATAGGACTAGGATAATTTGAGACAATACACTTACTTTCACCTAATGCACTCACATTGTATATCAAAGCTAAGTGTACAACATTGTAGCACTACTTAAAACTGATATCACTATGCACCCCTAGTGACACACGTAACCAAACGACGATTATCATTTCCTTCAGTTTCCACTAATGATGCAGGTTTACGTGTCAGGGTCGTATCTAGGATCCCACTTTGGGAGGGGTAAAATACAAACATTGTGATCAAAAAGTGTCTATTATCGAGCGCAAGCGCAGCGCGACAAATTTCAAATACTTTTGATAAAATAGCCTCGCTTTGTTAGTACTTCGGAAGGGGGAAATGCCACCTATCCCCCCAATACAGCCTTGCGTATTGTGTGGTATTAATTACTCAAGTATGATAAAATTAATGGCTTGAATATATTCTCGCGTCATTGTGTTATAAATAATAGTGAAGGAGAAATTTGAGTTTCGTTGATAATTGTTGTTGCCAACGTAGAGAAAGCTCTTATTCTAATGGTATCATCCACAACAGGTGAAAACAGCCCTCCAGCTCATCACGATTTCCACGAATTGATACTTACTGTTGATTTAATTGTCTATAAAACGTGATGTTGCAGAGTGTACGTGTAACATATACTAATAAAAATTGTATTCTTTCAACCACGGGCAACCAACATTTGAAAGAATTGCACTTTCCACAAATTATTTTATTTCAATCATGAAACGCTTAAAAATATAAAGCATCAGTATTACATAGTTTCATTAACAGGTTAAATTTACTAATATGAAAATTACGGTTTATGTACAATAAAAATTGATTTATATAGGTATATATAATTACTACTAGTTATATATAAGACAAACAGAACCTACTTGAAAAATGATAAATACAATCATATTAAAATAAGCAATATCATTATAATTAGGTACTACTGAATTACTAGAATGCCAACTTACAATTAGTGTTAGATAGATGAATGAACACTCTGAAACATTGGAATGAAAATCCATTTTTCATTCAACAGAAAAACAATTACGTCTTCATATCGATTAAAATAGTGCCATATAGCAAAATATAATGTATACGATTGTAGACATAATTAGTACATAAACTAGAATGTATATAGTGTGTTTGCCATAATGCTCAAGGGATTTAAAAAATGGGTATAATCGACCAAAAATACATCATGAAATACAAAACGGCTTAATACCTAGTTACTTTTCATTGTATACAATTCAACATAGTTGAATATTTTGGGTGCAATCAATCAACATCACTACCTGTGTTAAGGTATAGACTGGTGTTTTACTTATTTAACTATCATTCATTTTATTTCTAATGCCATTCTCATTTTCAGCACGTTTACTCCCTCGTTATCGAAACCGGGACACGACATAAAACAAGAGAACAAAAATGAATGCGTAGAGAGAACTGCAATTAGGTGGAGAGCTGTGTGGAGTTGTGTTATACTTTTGTAATTTTTGCATGCTGTGTTTTCTGCAACATTACTGGCATTAGCTTTCCTTACTTACCTCCTCCTAACACACAAACACGAATAACTTGCTTGTTCACAGCTACACATTAGTACTTTCCTTAGACTAAAAATAAATGCATATTTTTATTGCGTGTTATGACCACTTTATGAAACATTTGCTATGCCTATTTGACCTTCTCTTCCATTTTGTCATTTTCAGTATAAATGATCGGCCAAAAAAATAAAGAAAGTCTAAAAAGTCGTAGAAATATTTATGGTGTGAAGTCATAGCCATTTTACACATGTTATACAATTCCAATTCTGTGACAAAGTTACTATCAAGGACTTACAGTATTTTATACCCCTGAAAAACGAAAGCAACGTTCATGAAAGCCAATACCATAATAAAAAATACGATCAATTTGTGCATGGAGTGAGTATAAATCAAATAATTCCATTCGAATATGTAAGAATGTGGTAGTTGAATTTCAGATTTCATTATGTCTCGCCAACAATAGCTTTCCGGACACTCGTCATAATAAAACTTGTGCCAAAACCTGTAAATACAATTGATATTCACAAATCACATGTAAAATGACGCATCGCGTTGAAAAAGAGCTAGAGAAATCATTATTGGACTATATTATATGAGTTACCTTGTTAGTTTCTCTTCAGCCATTAGTGATTTCTCCAGAGGAAATGAAAAGAAGTCAACGCTTAGTGTGTGGTCCTCCAATAAATTCTCTACGTCCCCATTAACAAAACTGAAAAATATCAAGAAAACCAATCATCATTACTGTAATTTTATCTATGGGAACTATGGACTGCAACGAACTTCCTCTTAACGATTACATACATGGTTGCGTTTATTTTGCATAAAAATGGTTTTCCTATTACCTATGCCTAAATGCATAGGAAGTTCGATGTGTGTTGCCTGTTCCTACTCACCACAAATTTGAAGTATAATATCCAATTACAATTTTCAAATCCGGTAGCATATTACTACATGCATACGGAAAGTCTAAGTTTTCACGCTTCAAAAGACATAAATTAGAATGTATGTACAATGTAGAATTTATGGTTCTACGATGGCATGGACAAAAGCCAACGTAATCCAAGGTTCAAGTCAGAATGCCAGGGATGAACATTATTAAACGTATATACATGGCTAAATTACGTAGATGTGACTCTTGTTTTATAAGTCTCCAGCCTACTCATGTAAACCATTCATGCATAATTCCTGCATAAAGAATTGTACGGGAAGCTGAAAGCTTTAATTGAATTACAGAAATGGAAAATGAGATTTAATTTCGAATCCATAATTTATTTAGTTTTCATGTGGTATGAACATCAGTTTGAATATGCAATGCTCCCGATTTCAAGATACAGATTACATCGTAAAAGCTTTATGATTTTGTTTATGTACTAAAAGATATATAGACTGTACTCTGTACCTCAATTTTGTGAAATAACATACAATTTAAAGCTATTTAACATCATAGTCACGTTTTATTGTCGGAACATTTTAAGTTTATTGCCTATTTGATTTATTCATTAATACCAGCCCTGATTCACAATTTCACACATAGGAAAAACGTATATATAGCTACCAATGAGAATGTGTTTACTTGTTGTTGAATTTCAAAGTGGATATATTTTGACACAAACTAAATGAACACAAAACTGATCGTATAAATTTGCGAAAAACCCAATGGTCTTTTTGCTTAGCATGTAAAATGTTTTTGTGTCACATCTATGATTTACAATTTTTCGTGGTACTCGTGTTAGCCATCCCGAAGTTGTAGAATAGTACATTGCATCACACAATTATGAATGATAGAAACATAATCCATGAATTCCGTGAATAGAAAGGTTAATGCTAATAGCGGTTATATTTTAATGTCCTTGATATTTGATATAAAAACTTACTCTTGTAGAATCCCAACTGTTTTTCCATGGTGTACAATGAAGGTCACATTCACGTGAAATGGAAGGCATGAACAATTCAGTAAAGTTGTGTTGACAGCATCGTTCAGTTCGCATTCTGATGTGTTTCTGCAATTAGCGCGACTACGAACAGTAATAAACGCAAAAAGCACAATTAATATTGAAATCCATTTGTCAGGAGCAATTTCGTTGTCCTCCATTACATAAAACCAAAATGGGGAAAATGAAAATGCTCGACTATCGGAGAAAGCATGGAGCTTGTTGGGTTTTAGTATGAAAAGAATTGTGGGGAACAATATGATAACCGATGAAAGCAGAAGAATGGAAAAGTCACAAGAGACTAAACCACCATACATGAATTCATCTGACGAATCTCACCTGTGATCCTAGGGCCGTAAGTACACTCTTGCTACATGCTTCGCTAAATTTACTCTATACCTAGTACATGTATGTACATATCATATATTTCAGAAAAACTATGGCGATGGGACATGTTTTATATTCAAGTCCTCATTCATAAGCAGAGCACTATTATAGCAGTTATTACACGATATAATTAAAGCATGGATAGAATTCCACCATTAAAACTCATAGTAAAAGGTTACTTTCATATTACCATATTGCATACATACTGCCAACCCAAAGTTTGTTCACTCACAATGCAAATATGTATATTGAAATAGTCAGAAATTGCTACGTAATCACACGTTTGGTAATATGCAGGGAAAGCTATTTTCAGTAAAAACATTTTAATAAGCCATTCAGGTTCACGAGTGATTTCAGACAATAGTTATTATGCTTCCAGACTTTTTCATTGAGCAAGGACGTAGTTGTTCATTGGAAATTGCAATACTTAAGATTTTTGCATTCAACGAGGATATAGTTCGTTCAAAGAAAATTGCAGTGCTTAAGCTTTTGAATTTATGATGAATGGCATGACAAAAAGTAAGTTTGAGTTATTTTTAGAAGGAAATATTCTCTATACTGAGACAGTAAAGGCAAAAGAGAGAGATTGCTACTAATCACAAAAATACATCTGTAATAGTATGCTCTCTTACTGAGGCACGGTTACATATTACAACAAAGGGATCTTTGACTATCTTTCAGAATAATATAATATTTTTTATCTTACACCTATGTATGTACCTATATTACGTTTTAACAAATTTCAAAAGATGGTGTGAAGAAGTTGTAGGCTCAAGTACATACATTTTTCCAATTGATGATAATGTGTCAACATTGAACACCACATTGAATTTTTTACTTCAAATTAAAATGCACTTACTCATAAGTGATAATTTCGGGTAGCTCTTGACACGTTTGTCGATAAATCATGTCAGTCATGGTCGATAAAATTATTTTCCTGTAAAGCAAAAATAAATGAATTTTTTTATATCACATTGCAGTGTTGCGATTATAAAACACATCATGTATAATTACGAGAGATTATTCTAAATCATCGCATATTGTCAGTGAAGGATGAAGCTGTGTGTTTGTGTGCATTGCTTCTAAACCAATACAATTACTGGAGAAATTGTCCTCATCATTATTTCACAAGACATCCATTACCTACTGTTTTTGTTTAATGTCCTTATATTTTACATGCATTACTAAAACTGTTATTAGAAGTCATTGTAGTAGGTATATATATTGTTTTAACTAATGCAGTAATAATTTAAATAATCCTTAAGCAAATCCAGTCTACGAAATTATTATTTAGTTATTAGGAATGCAAAGAGACGAACCATAGTTCTTCGAGGGTTGTGAAGTTGTTGCGATTAATGGTATACTTGCATCCAAGCATGGAACTCGTCAGTTCAGTGTGAAAATATTGATTCGTTAGACACTGTTTTTGAGCTGTAAGCAACAAAATAAGAAATCGTATTAAATACCTAGTCTTTATGCTGTGGTTAAATATTTGAGCAATTGACTATTTGTCAAAAGCTTTGCCGGAAAATAAATGATGTACAAACAAGTTTAGTAAGTACGCCCAGTGTTTTAAAACCATGTCACGCAATACGAAGACTGTACAATACAAACAGACGTGAGCTTTCAATGATTCCAGTTACACCATAATGGGTTAGGAGTTAGGACACAATAGTACCAGTGCAGCACATAGTTTTACCACGTAAATTGCATTAGAAATTGTATAAGGTTAAAGAGCATACAATGTTATTATTTTTACATTAAATTATGTTTTCGAAGCTCTTCATGATAAATGCACTAGTGTATTTGCGAGTATTCTACTGCCCTTAAAAATTACAAGCTTTATATAACATACAATCGCCTTGTTTTCAGTTTCTGTATTATTACTGGATAAACAAATGAAATTAAGGTATATACAGGAGTATAAATTATAAGTCTTGTGAGTTTTGAGCTCTCATTGTCCTTCAGACATGTATGGATATACGACTCGAACGAGAATGTTCCAAAATCCAAAGTAAGACTACCAATTTATCTACAATTCCATGCATTACCGTAACGTAGGTTTGGATGTGCTGGCCGCCAGTACCCAGAATTTTGGTTCGGAGGATGATGTCATCAAACACCAATGTACCTTCAGCCTATAACATTCTATTATAGTATAAATTATAAATGAAAATTATCGAAAAATATTGAGCTAATTTGGGTCCAATTTATTCTAAAGTTCACAAAATTTGCGCGTAGCTCGAAAGGTTTCCCGATTTTATGAAGCTTTGTGGCAAATTAACCTCTTTTTGGAATTTTGGAAGAAACAATAATCGGCTTTCCTCCCTCTGCCTTGGTGAAAATGTTTTAAGTGTATTATTTTCTGGGCTTATAAGTCCCTTGACCCCGTCGCCTTGATTCATTTGAATCATCCCGAACCATGAACACTACGGCACTGATTCCACGTACGTAACACACCCACGCTGCTTATGTCAACAAAGTCTTGCCTAATAATACAAGAGTTATATTCGAGAAATAAAGACAACATGCCTACATTTGAAACGAAGTGTTAATTGGTAATTAGGAAGGTGCATTATTCGTAAAACGCCTAATATCATTAAATAAGCTTTGTGAAAGAAGCGCATAGGTAGCTCTGTAACTATCACACCACGCGCCGTTCTATGGGTAATGTCTACTTTCTTAAAGTGAGTGCTCTAAGGTTTCTATGCATTATAGATCCAGAATCTGGGTATTCAGTTATACGGTGAGACGCAATAAAATATTTATGTTGCATTTTACGTGGGATTTTATTTTTAATTTATGGCTTTCTCTATGCATGAGCAAATGTTAGCAAAGTCTACCTTTCGGCAAATAGTGATGCGTTAACCAGCCGTCTCAATTTCGTAAATAGATTGTGTAGCAACTAGTTGGTTAAAGTTGTCGTATTTCTATTATCGTTGTTGTTGACCACCATAAATAAAATACACTATGCACTTAATATTTACTTTAACAAAATCCTTTTTTTGCATTGCTTTTCAATTTTTCTGCTTCTGAAAATTCAATTTAAACTACCAAGCCAGTCAGTCACCATTATATACATACTTAATACTTAGGGCTGCAAATTGACTGTGGTGTCGCACAAACGTGTATAATGTGTGGTTGCTTTGGTCTAGTTAATATTGCACTTAATAGAATGTAATATTATATGAAAACTTGACAGTATAATATAATAATCTTGAATGAAGGTAAACTTCAACATGTACAAAACACAGTAATGGAATGTGTATGAATTGTGATAGTGGTAAGTATAGTCAGAAAAGTAGAGTAATATTATACCAAAATGTTCAAATGTTCATACAACGAAAGTACATTTATTTCATTTATTTCTATACATGTATATACAAAGAGATAATTAACAGATACTGGTGCTATATAATATCTGTGTTGTACAATGTAAATGTAGCTTAATTAAGATTGAAAAAATGTATAAATTATACTTTATTTTATACTATAGTATAGTATTATTCAGATACTTGAACGTGACAATGTGCAGGTACAATGACACTGACATTGTTGATGAAATTATTGCTGGGGCTCTTAAAATACTGACGTAAAGTTTTCACGTCAAATTTGACCCATTGTGATTGCAATGATGTCAAGAATTTAAACAGAAGCAATTATTTCCATTGAATTGATCATGAGAAGGTGAAAGCGAGTTTCTTGTCACCAGCAGCGTTTCATTATTTTCAGTTGGGCATTTTCCTAGTCTTTATTTACATTCAACCTTAATTCAAGTGTCTGGTACTCTCTTACTCCATAAAACTTTCATATAATGACTTCGCTTTAGTACTATTCAGACATTTTAATTCTCCAAAGACAATGAACACTTTAGAAGTAATATTATAAATATATAGGTAAATGAGGTTATATGATACAGAGACGAGACTCTAACGTATTGTGCAAAATTTATTTTCTAGCCTAGATGGTTGAGCTGAAGTATTTCCTCAGGGCTTTCTCCAAAAGTTAAAACCATTGTTTTGCACTCGAACTGATAGCAATGTTTGAAGATAAGACAATAAGGTTCCTTATAGCTGATTATAGTATGATACTACACTTACAACAATACAACTACACCAGAAGCATGTTTATGTTTTCTACTTAAAGTCAGTCAGTATTACTGACTGACTTTAAGTAGAACATAAACATGCTTTTGACTGAGTACCTGATTGTTAAACAATTATTATATGAGCTTTGTACAACAAAAAAATGTTGAACAAAAATGTGGAACTATAGAAGTCTTTTCATATCCCATAGAAATATAATCCCTACTTATAATTATAAATAGCTAGAGTTTCTGGGTTTTCATGTGTACACGCATACAGGCATGTACGTATCAGCGTCTTGTTAGTAAGACCTTATTAAGTAGCGGAGAGTATTGGAGATGCTTTATGATTTTAAATTTTAGGCTGTCTGCCCGTCTGTGTTTACCATATAACTGAAGAACGGATGAACTAAATTAGTTCAAACTTTCCATATGTCATCTGGGGGTTTCAAAAAAGGTGTGGTATAAAAATGGGGTCAATCGGTTAGACCCTTTATGACCTAGTTTGCAGATAAAGTTTCAACTGTTCATATTATGCTGCGTAATCATCCCTGCATAGCGAATGTATAAAATATGCACATGCTATTCTGGTAATTGTTCCAGGTTCTGAAACTGGAACTGGAAATCCAGCCGCGCCCCCTTCGGGGGCGCGGCTGGATTTCCTACAGTTTCTCAAATTTCCTGGGCTTTCTCACATTTCCTAGTGGGTGGGGAGGTTCTGGGGCAGATTTCCTGGGGATCTAGGATCCCCAGATCCCAAAGATGTTCCATCCCTGCCGCTTTCCTCTCTCTAATTGCTAAAAAGTGGCTCTGCCACTTAATAAGTCAGATATCTTTTCGAGCTTTGTATCCCGACCGACACAAATTCAGTTTTCATGACGGCAATGCCATCACTAGTATTGGCAGCGTACCGGCAAAGCAGGCATC
>JAQFYB010000488.1:0-52560 GCA_034694085.1 Pogonognathellus longicornis
ATAACTAATACTAATGGACTTGGATGACTTGTTTTCATCATTATCATCCAAGTCGATAAAAATAATGCAATTAACGCAAATAAAAATATATGCAGACCAAGGCACTTACAACTGGGAGACAAAGCCGAACAAGTTTTACTTCAATTGTGAAGCCAGTGGGGCTTTGCGACCTGAAAACATCGTGCTGATGGGGATCTCCGCTTTGAAGAAAAAATTATCTGACTTACAAACTCAACTGGCTACTGAGATTCATGGCGATGTCATCGCTCCAAATTAATTTTTTAATTTAATATGTTTATGTTTTCATCATTTTGTTTACTTCGTCTTCTTGACATCATTAGGTGATTAAGAGTAGTTTCTGTACAACTTAAATTGAAATTGAGAGATAAAATTATATTGTTTTCATATGGTAATAGACTACAGTAGTGTATTTGCTTCCTCTGTGAATGCTGACTTCTGAACGTCTGTTATGTTAATGGCAAGTCTGTTATGTTGTCTTGTGGCTTAATAAATAACTGGTTATCCTTCATATGGATTCTCAGGAATAAGTTAAAAATATATTCACCGTTGTTCTAGCAGTTCTACTGGTTTTGTCACTCTAATGCTGGGATGATAATATCGGTTACCAAACTTCTTACAATCATTGCTAGTACACACCCATAAACCACGACGACAAGCACAAATGTTGCACTCCTTACTCTTCACGTCTTCCTCCGTTTGACATGTTTCTGCAATTTAAAATTACGCATATAAATACTCAATCACATTTACCCTATAATTATATTAAACTAACTTCGTGTAATAAGGAGAAATAACTTTAAAGTGACATACAAACCTTGAACTTCATTTGCAACACTTGATTCCGTGGTAGATGGACATTTAAGATCAGTACAAGCCCATGAATTTTGATGGCACACACATTGGTTGCAACCCATTCGTTTGGTTTCTCCTCCAAGACAATCGTCTGCAAAGAATTTACATGAAATCAATTTAATTTCAGAAGTTAAAATTTTTGAAGTGTAAGGTACAATTAAAGCAATTTACCATCCATATCCGCGTTTTCTTTCAGAGTTCCTACTCTTTGGATGAAATCTGATCCAGTAAAACTGGCTTTTTCTCGAAGTGTAAGGGGAATGCAGGCCATTTTTGTGCAAGCCCATTTTCCTAATGCACAAATGCACTGATTGCAATCAATAGGTCTAGTTCTTCCGTCGACACAATCTGGTATGGGAGTGGTGGTCGTTGTAGTTGTCGTTGTTGTACTGGATGTGACAACTTTAACTGCATGTTTGTCACCAAAAACGTCATTCATATCTTCATTGAAATATGTGGAGTCAGTAAAATTGGAATCAATGTTTGTATTGATGTATTTAGGGGGCATCTTAGCATCATCCTGACAAATTCTCTTTGAGCAGAAATACTTTCCTTCCCCGCATACACAAGTATTGCATTCGACTCTGATCACATCTCCTTCGTCACAATCTTTATCTACAAACAATTTAAAGCATTCATGTTTTACAACATGTAAACTATATTTTAAGAAAGCGATTTGTGTGTAGACGTGGTTAAGTTAGTTTCAATTATTCCATATGAGATGAGATTATGAGATGAATATGAAAACAATTTTTACAGAACTTACCTTTTATGTTTTCTATGAATGGATTAGCATGTGGATCCAAATCTGTTTTCAATGAATTTAGTTGGTGCTCATGATTGTGTGTATCTTGTTCCTTTTCAAGTTCCTGAATTACTGAGTGTTCATATTCAACTGGTGTCTGTGGAATTTCATGGACCGGCTCTGATTCATCTTGTGGCTTGGGTTTACTCTCTGAATGTTGTTCTGTTTGATTTTCTTGTTCCTTATTTTCCGAGCTTGGTTGGGATACATGTTCCTCTTGCTCAGGGTGTTCAGAATCCCCTCTTTCTTGTGGAGATTTTTGTTCATGTTCATATAAGGGGTATAATGTTGTAGCCTCCAAATCGTTTACTTCGTCTTGATTTTCATTTCCGGGTGTTGTGTCCTGTGACGAATTGTCTTCTACTGTATCTTGGTTAGATGAATCATCTACAGATATAGAAACGTTGCTAATTTTAAATTGAGCATAGGTATACATACATACATTCATTTCATTTTGGTTTTGTCATAAAATATAATTATAATATGCAGTATGGCAAGTTAAGTAGAGAATATTTGGGATTGACCTCCTCCCTTATTTCATTATCTTGGCAGTAGGGGTTGAGTAAGATAAATTTAATAAGAGGTAAATAGTATGATAAATTAGCAAAAGTGAATCCATTACCTGAATCATCATTATTGCCTAAATCTAGTCTGTACGAGGGGGCTTTTGTTTGACTTTCATTGGAGTCTGGCTCATCCGAGTCAAAAGTTCTAATTACCACTCCAATAGGACCACTCTGCAACGTTTGTGGAAGTATATTATTTTCTGACTGGATGGGTGTGATTTCTGGGTTAATAGTAGGTGTTAATTCATCATTCAAATCCTTAACAGTCCGACCTGATTAAAAAAACAAAAAATGCCCATGAAATTGTGATGGTTATAAGACTTAACGGGGTTCTTATTCTTATATTCTCTGTCTCATTTGCATGCACCTCCACACATTAAGTATAGAAAGATTGTATTGTAATTTCTACTAAATATTTTACACTTCACGAACACAAAAGTAAGGATGAATTATGGTCTTACTTGACACACTGGAAAACAGTAGAACGAAACAAATCTCACGACGGGTTATCATTTTGAAGACACTATGACAAATAATTCTGTTAAAATAACAATTCGGAGGACAATAATGTAACTACCACTGTGTGTGCATGAAGAAGCAAAGACAATGATGTAAATGTAAATGATGCTTGTTCTACTCTAGCATTTCATCCTTTACCCCGTGGACTAGTTTAGCAGCTAGTCAGCCACTTTTTCTCTGAACTCGTTTTAAACTTCATCTGCATCTTCTTTTTGGTACAACTTTATATCTCATCTTGCCTTACCACCATTAATTCCTCATAGTCAATCACCCACCGCTCTAACATTCCCTTACATATACAATACATTACATGTAGTAGTCATAGTCTATGTTGCTAGAATTTGTTTTTCATTATCCCTTGTAAAGCAAATCACACTTTTCCATACCTACTGTATTGTATATTATGCACAGAATAATATGATGCACACCTCAGGTTTTGATTTGATGCAATTATTTTCTTGGTGAGTTACAATTATCTTATTGGAATTGTAGGATATAGAAGAAGTGGTGAAGTGAATCCAATTAAAAACTTGAATTAACAAGTCTGCTACAAAATAAGGGGGTTGCTTGCATGATTAGTTGAATGAAGCAGAAAAGTCAACAAGTCACAAGTTTCATACATAGGTAGTTTACTTGTAAGTAAATAAGTTAGGTATATAATGTATGTGAAGGAAGTATACAATATTCAATACACTTTTATAGCTGCCACACACTTTGATTACTCCGTGATTACTAACTTGTATTACCTACAATTGTATCGTATTCTTACTGGCTAATATTGCTATTTCATATTCGTATTACATACATCATGTACATGTAAGATTTAAGGATGTATTATAATGTATTACATCTTCTGAGTTACAAACACTTACATAAACAAGTCTCATTTTAAGTCTTGAATCGATGGTTTTATTTAATGTTACTTAATGTTCGTTTAAAATGTGCAATACGTAAGCTTGTTTATAATAAATGCTATAATACCAGCTTCTATTAACCTTCCTATGTCTTAACTGACTGTATGCCATTCCTACCTTACCCTACATTTTCATTCCAGTTTAAGCAATCAACATTTCTTACTTATATTATGCACACTCTTGTTGGTGCTATCAACATCTACCTACCTAAGATCACTTTAGTCTCTCTAAACTCTGCTTATAGGTCTCTTGGGTAGTTTGCGTAGGTTTGTTCAACTGTAAAGTTGAAACGCATCGAGATATATAGGTCAATATAAAAAGATACCGTTGGGGATCTGAATGAAGTTGACAAGTTGCTAAATATGAAATAAAACCCGAGAAAAGTTACACGAAAAGTCTACCTAGATGTGTTACAATTTACAATGACAGTACTCTACTCATAAAATGTAAGATTAAAGTCAAAATCACGCTACACTCTTCTGAAATTAAATTCCCCAAATGCTATGCTCAAAACCCACAAACCACCAAATTCTCAAAATCTTCAAACCAACAAATCCTCCTAACCCAAACCCCGCAAATTAAAAAGTGGAATTGTATTTTGAATCAGGTTAAGTTTCATTTGGTAACATCTTTCTCTTCGCACATGTAGGCGTAGGAATTAGGATTTTATTTGACCATCTTTTCATTTCTAATCAAGCCGAATCAACCATTCCCAATAATAATTAAATAATATTATTATGTGCATTAGGCGAAGTCACACATTCTCACATTCCTCACTGAAATTAGAAAAAAATCATTCTCAGGGCCGTACCTATGATTTGGTTTCAGGGGTTTCTGGTTTCAGTTTCACCAATATGAAAATATTATCACCCATACCGTAGCGCGAAAAAAATTGTCTGCCAAAATTAACTAAAGTGAACCAAATTCGCAGAAAAAAATGTAATTTTTTGCAATTTTTTGGTGAAATACACTTTTTTGGGATTTATGAGGCTAGTGCTCAATTTCTTTGCTAATAGTACTCTACTCCGTCATCTCAATCATTTTTTAGTACTAATCTCAATCTCAATTCCGTCTCTGTCCTTGTCCTCACGTCCCGTTTAGTTTACTGTCGAAAAACGTATAGTCTCAAAGTCTCAATTCTCTCAATCTCAAAATCTCAAGACTAGAATGAAGGGAAGTTGATGAATGCGTTTGCGACTTTGCTGTGCCTGTGCGACGAATGCCTATGGACTTGATATTTTGTTGAGAGGCATAGGGCGGTGTACAGCGGTAGACAGGTACACAACGAGTGTTGGTTGGAGTGCGGATTGCGGGGCGTCCATCTAACTTGAGACAAAATTGATTTGGGAGTGTGTGTGGTTGAGCTGGAGCTTACTATGGGAACGTTAGTGAGTTTGTGGTTGTGCGAGGTTTTGTTTTAATCAATAGACGAGTACAGCACGACGACCGACCGTGGAGTTGACTGTCTGAGCCCTGCAAAGAAAGAATCCGTAGCTGCTGCACAGCGGATTTGGTGTTTGCATTGCAGTTGATACAAAGAAGAGCGAGCGAGCCAGCGTTGAAGGAAGATCATTTTTTTGCAAAAAGGGTTTCAGTTTAATTCGGTCAGTTGAGTTTGGTTTGGTCCTTGTCACCTCTTCATTTTTCATTACTCTTTCTTTCTTCTGCAAGTCATGGCCGCACGAGGAGGAACGGATTCCCAGCTCTACGAAATACTTGGAGTCACCCGAAATGCAGCTGACTCAGAAATCAAAAGGGTATTTACCGTTTTAATCATTTAAACAACAATTCATTTCAAATTCATCAAATGCATTTATGAAAATTTTATGAGTATTCACTAATGGGTGAATGGAGGAGGAAAGTGATTTATGCATGGTTTATGTTTTAAATGTTCTTCCTCGACAAGGTCACTTAAATCGATGTTTTACAAATGTTGAATGTAATTTGCAGATTTTTATTTAGTTCATATTCACTTAATGGCATTTAGAAAGGTTCACAAATGAACAACTATAATGCTAAATTATTGTGGCGTCTTAAGGAAGTGATGGCTTTAATTTATTCAAGGCTGTACAATTTGTTTTATGTTGGAATTTTTGCCTTTATTACCTGACAAGCAGCAAACAGCAATGATCCAAAATGAAATGTAAACTAAAAGTATTTAACTGATTGGACACAGCTAGTATTTAATGGAATTTTTAACTTCATTCATTACTTCAGACTTCAGTCGCACTCACAATGTCACTCACAATCAGTTATTTGATAGATATGAAGGCATAGCTGTAATATCAAATATTAGATATACTTGCATTATCTTGTTATTTGTGACTTATAATACTTTGGTGATGTCTACAATGCGCATAATGCTTGACTTCCGGTCAAAGCTTTCTCTTACCTATTTTCAATTTTACTGAGAGTCGTCTATTTTCAGTTGTCTATCATATGTATCATAGATGATAAAAAAAGTTGTATTTTAGTTGATTTATCAAATTAAAGTTTGTACAATATATTTCTTGCTATTTTTATAGGCTTACCATCGACTTGCGAAAGAGTATCATCCGGACAAAAACCCTGCTGCGGGAGACAAATTTAAAGAGATCTCATATGCGTATGATGTCCTCTCAGATCAAAAGAAACGGGAAGTATATGATCGTTTTGGAATAAAAGGTCTTCAAGAAGGAGGTGGTCACGATGGCGATCATTTTGGATTCGGAAATGACATATTTTCCGATCTTTTTGGTCAGCATGCAGGGATGTTCTTTGGAGGTGGTGGTGGTGGAATGGGCGGACATAGTCACGGTCATAGTCGAGGGCGTAGAGGAGAAGATAATATGAAACCATTGAAGTAAATAATAATTAACAATGTAATATTACCCCGAAGAATGATTTGATTAAATCTTTCTGCTCTGTGTGATATGCTTTTAGACGTTACAGCTGCTATTTTTTTGATTTTAGGGTAACTTTAGAGGACCTCTACAACGGCAAGACACATACGGTGAAGTTGAGCCGCAAAGCAATTTGTAAAGACTGTCAAGGGTAAGCTGGTTATTTTTATAAAAAATCTGATGATGATGTAAACTGTTGTTTTATTTTACCTTCATTTTTACCCAAACAGAACCGGTACGCCTAATTCTAAAGCGTCTAGACCATGTTCCGATTGCCGTGGATCAGGAGTAAAGATGCAGTACCGCCAGCTGGGTCCCGGTCTTGTGCAGCAAATTCATTCAGTTTGCACCAAGTGTGCTGGTCAAGGAAGCACTATCCCGGAAAAAGATCGTTGCAAAACTTGTGAAGGCAAAAAGATTGTCCAGGAAACGAAGGATGTTGAACTTCATGTTGATAAAGGCATGACCCATGGAATGAAGATCACCTTGCACGGTCAAGGAGACGAAGAGGTACCCAGCAGCTGTTTCATTTGTTTACAATGTGTCCAAATCTTAAGTAATACAACTCTTACAATTCTTTGAGTCTGTCTCTAATTGAACAGCAAGTGAAATGTGCCTTCAACAAATTGGATTTTTTGGTTTGGTCATTTTGATAGCTTTGAAGTTCATATACATGCACTTTCGAATGAACTAGTTGGTCATACATTTTGATTTAACTTCGACTTTTTGTTAAAAATATTTCAGCCTGGAACTACACCTGGTGATTTAATATATGTGCTGCAACAAGAAAACCACGCAGATTTTGAGCGCAGTGGGGACAACTTAGTTATGACCCATACACTTTCGTTGACAGAAGCTTTGTGCGGTTTTCAGTTTATTGTTAGGCATCTGGATGGAAGAAGTTTAGTAGTTGGAAAACCTGCGGGACAAGTCGTGCCTTCAGGTTAGAAATGTGACTTTTCGTGGGTGATGTGTTAATTTTTATTTCATGTACTTACTGACCGTTTAATTCTTCTATTTATACAGATTCAATACAGCTTGTTGAAGACGAAGGTATGCCACATTATAAGCGTCCTTTTGAAAAGGGCAACCTTTTGATTAAGTTTAAGGTTGAGTTTCCTGACAACCATTTTACGGATGAAAAAAGTTTGCAGGTACAAAGAAGACAAGAATAATTATTGCAAATAATTCGACAATCCAAAGCGATAAAATTGTACTAATTTTGTATTTAAATTGTGTAGCTTTTAGAAACTCTACTTCCGCCTAGACCTGAATTTGTAAAACCCGTAGGGGAGAATGTGGAGGAGGCGGATCTAAATGACTATGAGCCTAATGAAAATAACGCTGCCCAAGACAGTGATGATGACGATGACCAACGGGGACCTCGTGTAGGATGTGCTCAACAATAAGACCATCAAGTTGCCGCGTTCCTAATATTCGTTCGACTACTACACACTGTAACTCATTTCATACTTTTGTTGAGTTGCCTAATGGTTAAAAAGCATTTTAATATTTAATTCATAAAATATTGTAATAACAATGAGACAAAGCATTGTATCATGCATAAATTGAAACCTTAAAATTTAAAATATGGCTTAAAAACAATTTACCTTGATGCTAATTTTGTAGAGACGCTATTACTACTTTTCCTATTTTCCTTAATGCATAACATTACAACTTCCCCGATCTAATCCGAGTTAAATTGTTTAGTTTCATAGATTTAACAATTATTTCAGAATCAGTGATTCAGATAATTTGTATATGTAATAATGATGTAATAATAATTATTGATCGCGAATTAATTTTTAGTAAGAATCTGTGATGTGACAATAGAAAATCAGCTGTTACATGCATCGATTAGGTATTATTTTCCAGATTTCGTACTATATTGTTTGATTATACAGAATCTCTGTATTAACTTCACAATACATAGAAGATAGAGCGAATTCCATTGTTACACTACTTTGATTTAAAGATTTCATACAATATAGAATGTGTGTAGGTAAGGTATGTAGTATAATGTATCATATTATGCGATAAAATGGCAGTAGGATAAGACGATTGTAATTGTAAATTATGTGGTAAACTGTTATTACATACATGGCGCAATTTATCATTTGCCAGTTTTCTAAAATAAGAACACTACCCATGCGTGTAACAAACAATAAAGTAGAAGTTATTTCGAATTCTGTATTGTCACAAGTCACGAACTCCATTTTTTGTACGACAGTATTGTTCTCACCTTTTTATTTGCATTGATTAATAAATCTTTATAACTCTTCGTGCATATACAGCCCTGAAATACAATCAATATTTTTGTTAATGCTTTCATTTGATTACTGTTACCTACCATCTTTCGTTACACACAACTAAAAATAATCCATGTGTGCTCTATGTCATGGAATATTTTGTTAACTATACCTTAAGTATTTATTTTATCGAGCATATTGCACTCTCGCCGTCAAGGCAAAGTTTCAAGCATACGACTAAAAAAGGAACAATTCACGCTGTAATACGGTTTATAAATATTAAGTATAAATAAGCGTTCTGGGAGCAAGTTGAACTTTCTAATCAAAAGCATACTCTATTATAATAGACATTCCGGCTTTTATGAACGAATAGTCACATTTTTATTAGCAGTGAGATCTTCAGGAGAATATTATGATATTTCACCTACCTATAGGTAAATTCAAATTAAATATTATGCACAGGTAGGTTATTTATAGTATAGCTTGATTTGTCGATAATTCCATTTATTAAAACAAATGTCAATGTCAATACATATAATTGTCGTGATTGCTTAGATTTTTAGACTATAATATATAAAAGTTAAACAAGTAAAATTAAATAAAGAAATAAGTCGTTATCATTCATTATTACAAAGATTACGTACAATATAAAATTATACTACATGAATACTTTAACATCAAAGTGTTCATAATTGAGAAAAACACTGACAGGTAGAAGAGAAGTCATAAAGCGACTTCTTTTTACATGGAATTGAACCTTATTATTATTATTATTTGTATGAAGGAAATAATACTTTAGGTAAATTAAAGCGCTCTGGTATTAACTAAACTAAAAATGACAATACTCGATCTAAATTGTACATAGGTATGTATTAGTAGTTTAGTTATTACTCTGCTGACTCATCTCATTGTCAACATCATTGGCTTTGTCAGTACTTGGCATACTTGCTACAACTTTTACGTTTAATTACACACAAAAAACCTAAACTGCATTTAGACACTATGTAGTATGTACGTACATAAATATTTTACAAGCTACGCTAATAATAAATATTTAAGAATTATTACTTACCTTAGTACTTATTGATAGTACTTACTACTATTGCATTGCTCTCGATTTGACTACATTAGTTGTCAGAGAATAATATTGGCCACCAGACTAATTTCGGATTCTTCATATGCCAGGGTATACAGAAAGAGGCAAATATTTTGTTTTGTGAAAGATGACTGGATTTTCAGACTTCAAGGGACGACGAAACGGGACATAGCAAATGTGTTGCATAAAATTAGTCTTTTATGTGTTCAAAACACATAAAAGCCTGTTTAAAATTCTCTTCACAGTTCACAGCCCTCGTTAAAGTGTATCTATTTTTTCATTCTATCATTCTTAGTATGTCTTGTATCGTAATGTTGATTAACAAGTTATGAATCGTCCATATACATCCATCCAGTTACAAGTTATCCAATCAAGTGGGTTTAAGTAAACATCTCATTTGCTATTTTATGTCGCAACGCAATAATTAAACGACTGTTTTTGTCTGACATCCAAATTAGGAAATAGATATTCTCGAAATAAATCATAGAAAAGTAGTCAAGTACTAATCGTAAGTAAGTACATTTACAAACCCACTCAAATGATGGATAATTAAATCACAAATGAGGAAAATTCATTATTGTTTACATGCTATTTTGGCGGAAGTTGCATTTTTCCGTTTTCTCTTTTTCCAGAAAAAAAAATGATTCCTTTGACTTTTCTGGTTGTTCCGAAAATTCCGAATACTAAACACAACATTATTTTAGTTACAACGTAGAATCTTAGTAGTTGTAGATACTATTTCGTGATCAGTGAAAGTCTTATTTAATTAATTTCGTTATCTAATCCCAAGCTAGTCTTACAAGAATCATCGATAATATTAAGTTCGCCATATTCACTGAAAACCAAATTGTCATCATTGGTAGACTTTTCTGTAATAGAATTTACATTACTGACTGAATTTTCGTTACTTTTCAAATGACTTTCTTCATGCTCTTTAAAAAGATTTGTATCACTAGTCATATAACCACATAATGAACACGTTCGATTGACACCAATGCCAGTTTCATAACTATCTTCTGCTGAAGTTTGAAGCTTTGATGTTAAAGAAGTATCATGCTGCAACATGTGTTGTGTTACAGTCTCTTCATCGACGGCATAAAATGGACAAATGTCACATTTATGTAAATGGCTAAAATTTTGTTGAGTTGAACTGCCATTTTCTGGATCACAACCATACATTTCTGTGGGATCTTCATTGTTGATAAATGCAGAACCATGCTTTTTCAAATGTTGTACATAATTTACATACAGATTAACAGAAAAATCACAAACTGTGCATGTATATTTTTGATTAGACCCATGTTGCTTTAGATGAAGTTCGTATCTATCGCGTTTAGAAAATTCAAAGGGACATTTGTTACACTTATAATATTTTGCTCTGTTTCCCGGCGGTGTCGTCTGAGGGCTGGTATTCTTAACAGTAACACCAAATTTCATCCAGTGATTTCCTCTTTTGATTTCAACGTCCGAACCAGCATGTATGAGTTTGTGAATGGCCAGTTCAATACTTGTATCAGTTCCGAAATTACATAGTCTGCACTGATAATTTGATAACTTCCCATGGTAAACACTATGTTGTCTATACAAAATACCACTAAAAAATTTCGAAGGACATTTTTCACAATATACCAGGGAATTATTAGGAGACATAGTAATATTATTATCTTTTCCTAATGGTTGTGGGGGATTACCATTCGTTTTAGACTTCGTTTGAAGTGAGGATTTAGCTTGTGGATACAGACTTAACAATTTACTTGTTTTAAACTGGTAAATTTTGCTGTGTACTTTCATGTGGGAAATCAGATGCTCTTTTTGAATCGTCGAATAGCTACACATATAGCACTTTATTTTAAAGTTTGCCCAGTGGAAACTGCAGTGAGTCTTCAGTTGTTTTTCTTGAAAAAAGCGTGCAGGACATTCTTTGCACAAATACAGCATCGTCTTAACTATGGCTCGAGATGAAAATGACATAAATTTTTGACCATCTGACATTCTCTTATTTGATATCAACGTTTCAATTGAGTTACTGAATCGTTTTGTAACCCCGTTAACCCTTTTACTGTGTCGGTAATTATGATTAAGTAACTTAGAGGTTCCATTCATAGCGAAAATTGCATTAGAGCCATTTTCAGCACGCGAATCAGCTTGAATTTCCGAAGTAATGTCGTAAACTCCATGTACACGCACATGTTGTAACAATAAATGTTTATGTGTGACGTTGTATGTACAATGTTTACATTTAAAGTTTCCATTGTTTGGTCGGTGAAAGCGAGCATGATTCACGAATTGACTTTTGCAACCGGTCGTGTAAGGACACTCTCCACAGCCATACACTTTAGCTCCAAATCCTCGAGGAGTTGACTTAGGTGTTGAATCACAATCCTCCAAATTATCTTCCTTTGGTTTTTGCTCATCGTTTCCATTGATGGTCGTAGAATTTTCTGAATATAATATTTCTATATTTTACATTTCACAATACTGTAGTTGAACTTCGATAAATAAAGTAATTTCTTAAGCTTATAATATTGTAAGTCAAAAAATGATCTACCTGCTTGGGAATTGGAATTTGTTATGTCCATAGTACTTGGCACTTTTACATTAGGCAAATCCTTTGATTCCAGGGCCGCAGCACGTTTGTGTACAAGTCGTACATGAGATATAACTTCCTCTTTGGACACATGTCTAGTTTGAATGAAACCCGAATAAAAAAATTAATATATAATCGTTTTGATTCATCCAATTATTTTCAAATTATTTGAGTAAATTGAGAATTAATTCATTTTAACTTACTGGAAATCGCATTTTTTGCATTTCCATTTAGACTTCTTAACTCCAGAAGAGAGATTTTGTGTACTACCAGTGCCACTAACAGCCTTTTCGGATGCAGCTTTTGTAGTTTGATTGTGGTTAATCAGGATGTTATCAAATACAGGGCGAGTAGTATGCAACTGTTAATAAGAAAAGTGAAGTATCAAAACTCGCCATCCGTATATTTTGTAAACATGAGTTTAGCAATAAATAATGGCACATCAATTTTTAAACTGCTTACTTGTGAATCGCTTGCTCTCACAACTTTTCGGTTTGGATTGTTAGCGCACATAATGATCTTAGAAGTAGACGATATTGGTTTTAGATCTGGCAACTTTCGCTTGTTTTCATTTTTCATTTCTTTATCTACTGTGGCTGAGTTCGTGGGCAGTTTCCCAAGCCTGATTTCAATTTTTTCATTGATGTCAATATTAATAGTGGAACCGCTCACAATATTTTGTTTGCCAGAAACATCAATAAGTCCAGTTTTCTCGGAACTGTCACTATCCTCAATATCACTTCGGCTTGCAACATTGTACATCGGGGCTTTTGCAGATTTCGTTAAAAAGAATAAATTTCTCTTTCGTGGAGCATTAGATCTTGTGGACACACCAGATTCCTCTGCAATCTCCATCCTTGACATATATGGGAATTCCTTAAATAAACATAGGTGCATACAGTTTTAAAATATTATTTATTCAGATGAACCTCCTTATTAACTAAATGTACTAATTGTTTGTTAATCTTTTAAAAAACTTGCCTCTATCTTTTTTGTTAATTTAAAGACGGATCAGGCTCGAAACTTAGGAGATTACATTTAATTTTTCTGTCTTACTTACGATACTACAACGAAGAAAATACAACTGGTGAAGATTGTGAAGTGACTATTGTGGTACAGTGACTACGACTAGCACATGACTAGTGTTGATATAGTCGCTTGGAATACTTGCGATTTCTATAACAAACAAAGTGACTTATATTATCAATAATGTTTAGACAATAAAATATACATAAAAATCGTTACAATTAAGTAAACTTATTTCTTACAAGCTTACCCTAGCTAGTTTAGGCAACTTACTGTCCATTTCTACAATTCATGACTATTAATATTAACCATACGTAAGTCTAACAGTGCCAGCTCTATAGCAATATTTAATAAAATAGCTTGATAGCTACACTCAATACAATCTGTAATATTACTTACAATTAATTTTGGCCGTCCATTAATTGAATAATTCAGTAATTATAAACAACACTCGAGAGTCATCAATGTCGTCATCAACAGCCTTTTATAATTTTTGAGATAACAAGGCATGAAGAAAGTTGATTTTCTCAACATTATTTACAGTTACTTTAACAATGCACTTTTATTTATTTGGTACATTTCTAAAATCTGAATTTATGTTATGTGCTTTTCTATTTTCTGATAGAATTAAGTGCACACTCCTGGAGTTTATACACTACTTTCAACTTTATGATTTAGTTACTTTGCATGCCTACAATGAACAGAGAGTATTATACTTCAACTTCTATACGAATGCAATGGAAGTCAATGCAAGCCAAACCTCGATATAATCATACATCATAATCTCAATGACAATGGACAAGGACACTAAGGAGGAAAACAATCCACACGCACGTCCAGTGTGAGAAAACATACCATTGAGAAACAGCCCAGCAATGTAATATTAGTCTTGTTCACAAACCACAACTAACATAAATTGTAATATTATAATTAATGTGTAAAAGTAAGTGTTTGTAAACAACAAATACTAACTCCATACAGGCTAAAACGGTTTTTATAATCGCAAAGACAAATGCTTGTGCACGTTGTACGCACTTTTTGGTTACTTGGGATTTGGGAATCATTCATAGCTATTTTTACTGACTCATCGTTTTGTTTCAGCTAACTATCAACAAACATGCTAAAAAACTAAAAATCAAAAGCAATAATTGATAATACATTAATATTTACGTAATAAATAAACTTCATACGTACTTCATTTTAACCTGATTGTGGACTTTTCAACATGAATGATTGATTGTGGACTTTTCAACATGAATGATTGATTGTTTATAAATAGCCTTTAAGTATCGTGAAGCTTAGAAACTGGAAGAACATGCACTGCTATAAAAAATAAATGTTATACTAATTATTATTAATCACTTTTACTATTAACTATCACTTGTATGTTGAATGTTGCTCCAAAAGGTTGAAGGTCGGCTGAACTTCAGCACACTTTACACACAACATTACACCTACCTATACACTAAATAAAAAAATAATACACAGTTCACTTTCAACTTTACAAACACAACCCTTAACCTTTGATATTTATAAAATAAATCTCATTAAATATTAGTGTTGACACTTGTTGACATTTACACTTGTCACTCATGACATGACCAATGACCAAGTCTCAGAACAACAACACACAAAATATTTAAAAATTAAAAAAATATTTTACAACGAATAACGTAAACTGCAAATTAATAAATTAATTTCACACTTGCTGTAGCAAAACTGAGAATGGTCAAAGGTGAAGAAATTAATCCCCTTTCTTGATTCTTCGAAAATGAAGTAGTTGATATTATGTGTAAAAACTAAAATATTTTTAAATTGTTACATTTTCTGGAATTAATTTTTGTTTGTTTTTATGTCCAGAGTTTTCAGAGTGGTTGTGTTTGTGTTGTGTTTGTCATTCATGGAATTGTGGTTTGTGATTTGTGAATATTGAGTATTTTATAGGTGAGCAAAAGGACGGAGTTGGAGTGTTATTCGATGCTTGTTGTTTGTGTGAGTGTGTGCATGTGCAGTTCCATGCGCGCCAATTATTAGTGCTCATTAGAACAGCGGTCTTCCACTTTTCAAAATAGCACGTGTAAAATTCCCTTTCTATTTTCTAGTCCAGGTCCAGACTCGACCGTGGTACAGACAAAACTAAACCCGAAAGTCAAAATGTTCTAAAAGAATAATATTACAGTTTCGAGTTATTTTTGAATAACAATTTCACAATAATTTTAGGGACCAATTTCAGGTAATTAGTAATTAATTAATTTTTATTTGGTTTTAATTAGTATAAATATAATTGTTTTTAACTTTACTTTATTTAACTTAGCTCATAGATCATCAACCACTCATCAGTCAATGTACCGGTCAGCTGTTTCATTTCAGACTCGTCCTGTAGTCCTCATTCATCATACATAACAGTCTCGTCAATCAGTGTGTGAACATCATGAAGACTATTCAATCACCCACAACTATCACCAGTTGTTTAGTTTAACCAGTGAAATGATCAATGAAAAGTAGTAACAAAAATGAAAAAGGCTACGAATACAAATGACAGAAGAAAGGTGCAGACAGATGACAGAAAATGAAAGAAAAAGAGCAAAATTGTTTAATATATAATTAGTTTAATTTTGAAAATTATATATATCGTCAGTATTAATCATGTTGACTAATAATTATTACCGACTTAATTTATTATGCCACCGAAGATCGGTGTCGGCAGTTAGACACTGGTATTCTAGTTTAAAAACGACTGCAGAAGTAGATAAAACAAAGGAGGGAAAAGAATCAGTTATTAAGAATTTCTGCAATATTCAGATGATATCAGAGGAGCTTTATTGTCAAATTTTTATTGATAAGTACCGAAAATATGAGTACGAGCCGGAGACTGTAGACAAGTGTAGAAAACATTTACAATTACATGATCTTTGGGGTCAAAATGTCCCAAGTTCAAAATCGATCGAATTCAAGCTTCCTGTACTGGAGGGGATTGATATTGACGACCACTTTGTGAATATTGCTCGTCAGCAATCTTTTAAGTATAAAATTCTTTTGGACGAGTTGTTGAATGAAGGGATTCCTGAGAGACCCAAACAGTGGAACTTACAGGTATGTATTTCAAATGTACTTTTATATATCATTCTTCCAGGTTTTAGTTGAAATTGAACTACCTATTCTATCTTTTATGCCACTTCACTAAAGGTTACTGTTTCTATTATAGACTGGATGGACTAAATATGAAGCGGATGGTACTTTTGTTGCAGTTCCTTATCCTGAAGAGAGTGGATATGTCTTTGATGTCGAAGTTCTACAATGCACTGGACAAATTCCAACAATGGCCTGTGCCGTTTCTACGAAAGCTTGGTGAGATTTTAGTTTAGAGAATCAGTTGACGTTGCACAATGCTGTCGTTTATTATATAATGCTTTATATTATTGGTGCTCATCTACAGGTACTCTTGGTGCTCATCTGTGATCGTAGAAGAAAAATGTCGAAATCCGTTTGAGAAAAACACGCTGGATGATCTCATTGCTTTTGAAACTACTATGGGTGCTCATACACGATAATAATATATATTTTACTTATAATATTTAGGTCTCTGTATAAAATCTTTTATTCGATTAACAATATAACAGTTTTATGGTGGTACCTGTTTTTAGGTGAAATCAACCCTGAGTCTTCAGTTTGGAAAGAAAAACTGATCGTAGGGCATAATGTATGCTATGACCGAGCGCGTATCAAAGAGCAGTACTTAATTAATGTAAGTATTTAGCTAAGAGTTGTATTACTATTTAGTATTAGTTGTTTTCAATATTAGTAGTATGTTTTCACTACTTTTCACGCTTCATTTCATATTTTTTAAGCGATCATTTTTTTATATTTTAAGCGAACAAAACTGCGTTTTATGGATACCATGTCTTTACATATAGCCATTAGTGGGATTACAAGTTTTCAACGAGCTATAAAAATGTCCTCGAATAAAAGTTCAAAATCATCCGATAAGAATAATATTATGATGACTAGTTTAAATGAATGGGACGATGTCAGTTCTTTAAATAATTTAAGTGATGTTTATAAAGTAAGTTACTATACATTATGTTATACAATTTTTATAATTAGATAGACATTTTGACCTCCTTGCATTTGAGAATCTGTATTGTTTAAAATCTATTATTTACTGGAATATTTCAGCTTTATTGTGGAGAAAGTATAAGTAAAGTGGAAAGAGATGTTTTCATGAAGGGCACAGTACAAGATGTGAAACAAGACTTTCAGAATTTGATGGCTTATTGTGCAAATGATGTGAAAGTAACTCATGATATACTTGCAAAATTAATTCCTATGTTTTATGAGAGGTAATTTGGTTATTTATTAACATTTCTAAATCCTTATTCATTTTATACTTTACTAGATATTACTTTTGAATGTTTTTTAAAAAAAATTAAATGCTTACGTTTACTTCATTAAACGTTATAAATTAATCTTTGGTTTAAAAATTAGATAGAAGGTTTGATAGCTTTTCATTTCACTTTTCAGATTTCCTCACCCAGTGACACTAGCTGGAATGCTTGAAATGGGGACGACATATCTACCAATTAATGAAAATTGGGAAAAATATATCAAAAGTGCCGATAATTCACATGATGCATTAGAACGAGAATTAAAGACTATATTAATGAAAAAAGCAGATGAAGCTTTACTACTTTTAGAGAATGACAGGTTACTATCATTTTATTATTGTAGTTATGTAATACGTAGTTCATTTGTTCACCATTTTTGTCAGAATTTGATATTAACTTTCATTTTAGATATAAGGATGATCCCTGGTTGTGGGATTTAGATTGGAAAGTTACAAAACCAAGAAAAAAGAAAAATGGGACTGCTGCTAATGACGTTTCTTATCCTGCGTGGTACAAAAAACTATTGTATAAAGTAAAGAGTCAACATAACTCCCAAAGAGTTATTTCATTATTTTTAATTGGGTTCCTTGTATAAAAGTAAAATAATGTGTGGCCAACATTACTGATTTTGGAAATAGGAAAGGGATGAAAACTACACACCAGGACCTTCAAAAATTAGCACTTCTATGAGAATCGTGCCAAAGTTATTAAGACTTTGTTGGTTCGGATTTCCACTTCATTATTCAGCAACTGGCGGTTGGGGGTATTTAGTTAAGAGTCCCAGCTTTTCAGAAAGTATGCATGATCCCACTCAAACTAACGATTTTTATGAAAATGGCGACCTACAAGATGACAATATTACTGAGACTGACATTGCAACATTTCCATACAAGTTAGTGCCTATTTTTTAAATACCTATTTGAGTTTCCGATATTGTATGAAAAACTAATACTGCTAATAAAAATTTCTTACTTTCAGATATTGGGAAGAGATTTGGGATAAAAACAAAGCTAGACTTATACAGAAATTACGCCATTCAAATGTTGAAGTTATTAAAAATGAGTTTCGCAGCAAACCCGAAGATGCAGCTCAAGATATTGCCGACTTTGTGAAAGGATTAGAAAACATCAAAGGAGTTGGTGGGTAAGAATGATTTTGGTAATCAATTTATCTGATTCGTAATTGAACGTGGGGTTAACTACCTCAGAGCATAGCTGGCTCGTTGGTGAGAAAGTGCCTATCTAGCGAGTCATGTTCACCTTAAATTAAACCTAATTTATCCTAAAAAAATATTTCATTAAATGGGTTTTTTACAATTTTTAAATGTTTCTAAACTTTGTAAGCAAAACTAAAGATAAGAAGTTCAAATCAACTAAAAGTTTAATTGGATGTTCGCCGCATGAGAAATGTGAATTCAGACCACTGCCCCACAAGGTAAAGATTTCATTGTAAGAATTTAAAAGTCGTAGTTTAACATTTATTTATATCCTACATTTTGCAATTTCAAAGGATGGGGGAGACAACAATGTCGGCAATCCACTAGCAAAAGACTTTTTGAATAAGATCGAAGAAGGCATATTAACTTCTGAAACCAGTGACGATATTGCTGACAAAGTAGTAAGGTAAGTTTGCCTTTTGCAAAGCCAATAAGTCATACCTAGTCATGATCATGATTAATCCGGATACATATGTTTTCACTTTTAGAATTAGCAAAATGGTATCGTATTGGAGAAACAACAGAGACAGAATACGTGGTCAACTTAGTGTATGGATGAAGAGTGATTATAGTGACAACCTGGACAGTTCAGAAAATTGTAGCTATGGTGCAATACTTCCTCAGGTTATGAGAAAATGCTAGGATTTTTTCTGTGTTGTATTTGCAAACTGGTTATTTAACTCTTAGTTACAAATTGTAGGTTTCAATTTCCGGGACCTTAACCAGACGTGCAGTAGAACCTACTTGGATGACTGCATCCAATGCTTATGAAGATCGTGTTGGGTCAGAGTTGAAAGGCATGATTCAGGCCCCTCCTATGCATCATTTTGTTGGATCGGATGTAGATTCTCAAGAGTTATGGATCGCAGCCGTTATTGGGGACGCTTATTTTGCAGGTGTTCATGGATCTACAGCATTAGGATGGATGACACTTCAAGTATTTAAAGATGTTAATTCTATTTATTCATTAATACCAATTATTTATCCATTGAAGTCGATATCCTTTCCATATAATATGAATAGGGGAATAAAAGTGCTGGAACCGATGTCCATTCAAAAACTGCATCCTTGATTGGAATCGACCGCGATCAAGCGAAAGTTTTAAATTATGGACGCATCTACGGTGCTGGTGTGCGTTTTGCAGAAAGGCTTTTGTTGCAATTCAATCGGCAAATGTCTAAACATGAGGCCAGATCAAAAGCAAATGCAATGTTTAAAATGACGAAAGTAGGTACTTCGTGATTAACGCGTTTTTACATTGAAACATACTTAATATTGTATCAATAACTATTGACCATTACAAACAGGGAGAACGAAAGTATGTACTTAATGCAGAAGGACAGGCGCTAGCAGAGTCCGTCGAAAAATTCAGAAATAAAAAGTGTATGCCTTTTTCGAAATCTGAAATTCTTGAACTAATACAGCATTCCTGCGATGGATACTTGGTAACAGTTTATTTTGAACCGTGTTCATTTACTATTTTTTTCTATACATCTTTGATAATGCGTGCACTTGCCTGTTCCTTTTTACAGGATTATACAATGTTGATACAAAAAATGGTATGGGACAATGGTACAGAATCACACATGTTCAATCGCTTAGAAGAGATTGCTCAAGGGACTTGTCCACAAACCCCTATACTCCAATGCTCCATTAGTCGCTCTTTAGTGCCAGCTGTCGTCCAAAATGATGTAAATTGTATTATAATATGAATCTCATAATCAATTATGTGTCGTACGTTGATATTATGTCTCTTTGAAACCTGAAACCCGTATTGATTTATGTTATAAGTTATAAATGTTTTTTGTGTTGTGATTGCAGTTTATGACTAGTAGAGTCAATTGGGTGGTGCAAAGCTCGGCAGTGGATTATCTTCATTTGATGCTTACCTGCATGAATTGGCTTATAAAAAAATATGATATAAATGCAAGATTTTCCATCAGTGTACATGACGAGGTAACACATTTGCAGATTGCCTGTAAACTTCATAATTATTATTATATATAATAATATTTACTATACCGTGCTGGAAAAGATATTCTGATAATTGTGTCCTTGAACCTTTTTCATTGTTTAAAATAGGTCCGTTATTTGGTTGCGTCTGAAGATCGCTACAGGGTTGCTTTAGCTCTACAAATCACAAATATTTTAACCAGATCATTTTGTTCTTATCAAATTGGAATTTACGACTTACCACAGGTAACTTCCATTCTGTGTTTTGTATGAACTATTATGGATGTGTAAATATGTGCTAGGCTGATTTCAGAATTATTAACGTTCGTTCACACACGACGCTTATTTGATTACTTCCCTAGTCAGTTACTTCCCCAATACAACGTGTAATCAATTAACTTCTACCTTTAGCATTTTTATTACCTAGGTAGTATTATAATAATTTATTTTAACGGGCTAAGAATTTCATTTATTTTGAAATCACCGTCACAAATACCTTTTTGACGGCTGTATTGATTTATATTTCTGCAGTTTTGAATGATTTTCATTTTGTTTTTTACGCAGTCTGTGGCATTCTTCAGCTGTGTGGATGTTGATAAAGTTTTAAGGAAGGAAGTTCACCACGACTGTAAAACTCCTTCCAATCCTCTTGGTTTGAAACGTGGTTACGGCATTCCGCCAGGGGAAGCTCACGATATTCACAGTGTTCTTGTTCGAACTAAAGGATCTTTATTAAAGAGTCCTAAAGGTTAACCTACATAATAATATTATTTTGACCACTAAAAAGTTAATACTTGGCATTTTCCAGCGCAATTATCTACTTGTAGATCGTGGAAATCCAGCAACGATATGTCAATATGCCACGTATAATATAATTCTAATGACGTATATGAATTATAATTTTATTATAGTTCTTTCGTCCTCTTTTTAAGTAATTACATATAAATTATTTATCTGCAAACTTTCCCCGCTGGGGGATACACTTTGCAACAAGCATTTTGCAACTTTAAATACCAATAAGGTTTTTATTAAATATTATCTACAATTCATTACATTATTGACTTTGGAATCTTAAGAGGTCAAATTGAGTATTTTTACGAAATTGTTTGAAATCACCAATACAATCAAACCTTTTCACATAACCTACCCAGACCTGATAATGCTAAGGCTCTATTATTAAAAATAACAGTAACTATTATTAAAAATAACAGTAACTATTATTAAAAATAACAGTAACTATTATTAAAAACAGTATTTTATGAAAAGGTCGCATCACACGATGGCATGTTGATTTTGAGTGACCTACAATTATATTATAAGTTATATAAGTTTGCTGTTATCACTCTATTACTTCTGTTGCAGGTTCATAAGTCAACGTGATGGATATATTTGTTAAACTACTTTTACTCTCATCGTTGTATTACTTACTGTCAGTCACAATAGTCTCAACACAGAGACCACCCCGTCGTTCGACAACCCGTCGAACCCGTGCTACAACCCCTAGAAAGACGAATGCGACGACTACTACAACAACTACTACCACAACTACTACTACGACTACAACAACTACGACTACAACAACAACTACTCCCACTACTACAACTACTACCACTACCACCACTCCTGCTCCCACAACTGATGAGACCTGGCTTGTTAAAGGTACATAATTAATTCGTCAACTTATAATAGGATATGAACTAAGGTTAGATAGAATCACAATCACTCATTTTTTCATATTTCGTTCCCGATTGATATTCGAATAATATGAGAAACGCAATTTTTTCATTAATCATTGCATTTAAATGCATTATGTATCAATGGCACAATAGGCAATGATGGCTAAGTATAGTTTTCGATAATTGGAAATACTCGAAAATGTGTGCATAAATTTTGCAGTTACTGAAGAGTCTTTATATGTACCCGAGTCAAGACACTTATCATGGCTCAATCAACCATGCAATGTCTCTAACTATGAAACTAAAATGAAACCAATATGGAAAATTTTCCTTAAGAATCCTAGCAATACGGTCGCTCTGAACATGTTCAAAACTTTATTTGAAGAATATAGTAATAGCGTTATTAAGGATGGCGACCCATCATTCTGGATGAACATATGCTTTTCTAGAAGCCTTGAGATGTGTGTAAAGGATGACAGTAGTGGCAATGGCACATGTCAGTGCATGGACTCATCCATAATAACAGAGGAGAAGGAACCTAAGTTTAACCAGTTTGTCGAGTCAGAAAGATGTGGGATTTTGTCTGGACAGTGGTGCAAACCATGGAAATATTTTAATAAGAGTGCTGAAGGTCCGTTCAAAAATTTTCATTTAGACTGTGAGCCGAGAGCAGGTTGCAACAACAAACATAAATGCGAGTGTGCTGTATTGCACGTTTGCAACTTGTCCGGTTCCATGAACTGTCAAATTCTTGTAATATTCGGATCAGTTATGCTTTTTTTAATAAGAACTTTTTACAGAAATGAAACAGATTGATTGTTTGGGTAGGTTGATCATCATTTGTAGAAAATGTACCGTAGCAATAATGAACTATGTTTGTAAATTTCTATTGTTCGTAAATAATTATGTTTGTTTATAAGAAAATCATGATATAATTATAAGTTAGTCCATAAGTTAAATTTCGGATAATTTCTCTGTGGTTGAGACCGTATTTATTTATGTTTAGATCAATAAATGTATTGAAGCGTAAGCGTAACCCAATGATATTTGTATGAGATTATTCTACAAACATCATAAAGAAAATGCATGCCCAAAATATTATTTATACTTAAATATTTTTATTTTAAAACTGACTTTTTATTCAAGGTTTGTCAAATGAACACAGCCATAAACACATAAACACTTTCCAAATACATACAATGTTAATTATTAATTAAGGTTCATATTTTTAATCAAATCTAATCGTGCGACAACAAAAGATAGTTTAGTATTCCAAGGTTTTTGGACACTAGCTTTTTAAGGGGGGAGGGGTTAATGTCAAAATCATTGTGTTTAGCAACGCTGAGTTACTCACATAAACACATGTTTCATGGGTGAAAAGTCTATTCACTGGTAAACTTTACAGGGTCAGGGGTTAGGTTATCATTACGCTTCTTTTTTCTAAAATTAGTTAACACTTGTGGCTACAACGAGTAGTGACTATGTACCCCACTTTTCTTCCTTGTCCATGTAAATTAAGGTTTTTCCTAAAGTTTCCCAATATTTCTCCAAATTTTTCATATTTTGGGTAGTTATGAGGTAAAGGACTGAGAAAAGTGGGGTATAGAGTGACTACTCGTTGTAGCCACAAGTGTAAACTAATTTTAGAAAAACAGACCGACCCTCATTTTACCTAACCATGGATCCTCTGAAGTTTCCACGTGCTACGTACAGAGGACTTTTTTCATCAAAATTTTAAAGGTTTAGATAGAGTATGTAACCAGTATTGCTAAGAATAGCCATCGCCAACATTTAAACACCCCCTTAACACTGTTGAAAAACTGCTAAGTAGGTACACATAATAATATTTTATGCATGTCAATGATAATTTTTCATGTCATTGCAATGTCAATATTATTGTGATGTCATAAACTTGCCGTAGACATAGATCGTACTACACATTACACAAAGTACTGAAATAAATAATGTTGTTATGGATTATGGATTTGCATAACAATAATTGGGTATTTAACTAATAATATCTTCTAATGATTAGCATTGTTATGCAGTCTCATGTCTCACTTGATACTTTTGATTTGTATTGCATAGCCTTGAGTGAGTCGTGACATTCCTCTGTACTGAAGGTTCACAGAGCTTTCCAAGATCAAAAAAAGTTGTCAATTCCAAATTCTTTTGAGTTTGAATCGGGGGTAGTAGGGTTAGACGTTTTAACGTTATGATTTCGATTGAATTCGATTCAATAACGTGACAACAATCTATTCTTAAATTATCGCAATCATTAGAAATGTAATGTCGGTTTTTCATTAATAAATAAATGAAGATAGTCGTTTCATCTGCAGAAGCTAGCTTATTATGATGATATGATATTAGCAGTAGCATAGTATGGCCTTACTCAATGTAGCAGTAGCAGTATACTTCAAACTTCAAACAGTTTAAATTCACTTAGGGAGCATTATCAAGTTAAACAGTCTTAATTTAATCGCGAATCGCATTAACAATAAGAAGACTCACTATTAAAAGGGTTGTTGTGTTACAAGAGAGACATGGTAAGTCAAGTTTTTTTTACGGTTGCTTAAACCGTTATTGCTATTAAAATTAATTAATTGTGTCTACTATGTTATGTACTCCATGTGTATTAATATTTTATTCATATAAAATATCATTTCCGTTACAGTTTAGCAGTCGATTCAACTGGATTGATAGTTTTTTGAAGATAATTACGGTCTCTACGTTGTATTTGTTTTGCCTCTTTCTGTCAGTCTCGTGTAACAAAGAACCTAACAGTACTTCCACTGAAGCTACTTCAACCGAAACTGAAATCGAAGAAACTTCCACCGAGAGTACTACCACTACCCCTGCTTTTAATGGATCATATGGAGGTAAATTACAAAGACACACTTACTGGTAGTCGTGGGGTCCATTGAATGAAGGGCGAAGGGGTTAGGGTTGAGTGAGGTAGGGTTGTTTCAAGATTTTTGTGTTTAGCGATGCTTAGTTACTCACAACCTCACAAGTCACAATGCATGTGAATTTATGGGTGAAAAGTCAATTCACTGGGTAAACTTCACCGGGCCAGGGGTTAGGTTATCAGTGCCGTTCTTATAGTTCTTATGTGTCATGTTTTTGCCAAAGCGCTGCTATGAGCGTAAGTAATTTTTTGTGAACATGTGCCATGCTCATTAAATGTTCGAAAAGATGTGAGACACAAGATGTTTTTAACTTTGTCCTAAGGTTTAGTTAGCCAAGCCCATTTACAAAATATAATCCTTTTGGTACATATTATTACGCTGTATATTTCTACTGTCTAAAACATAAAATGTAAGAAAAATGATTTAACTCTCTGAAATAAACATTTTACAGTTAATAATAAATCGTTACAAGTAGCCGAGTCACGACACGTATCATGGTACAATACACCTTGTGATTTCTCTAAATATGAAGCTAAAATGAAACCAATATGGGAAATTTTCCTTAAGGACCCAAATAGTCCTGAAGCTGTAAATATGTTCGTTAGTTTGTTTGACGAATATAAGAATAATCTTGGCGGTAGGAAAGAAGACCCAAAATTCTGGTCGGACATTTGCTTTTCTCGAAGCCTTGAGGTTTGTTCAAACAGTCCAGGGACTGAAAATACATGTCAATGCATGGACGAATCTATATTAACAATTCACGGACATCGCCCGCCTAAGTTTTCCCAAATTTTCGAAGAAGAACAATGCGGGGTTAAGCATCTTGGTTGGTGCAGACCATGGTTATACTATAACAAGAATTACCATGTTCATCCTTCAAATCCAGTGTCGAACTTCAAATTAGACTGTGAGCTTAAAGCTGGTTGCAACAACAAAGGGATATGCGAATGTGCTGTACTAAAACAATGTAAATCAAGTACTCTGAAATCTCATATATTTTTAATTTATGTGTCCATGATGCTTTGTTTGAAAGGTTTGTAAAGACATTTTGCACATTATGCTATATATTATACTGTTAAACAAACAGACATTGTGAAAATGATTTTGTACAGATTACATAGGTTTTATTATGTTAAACAATAAAAACACTTCAATTTAAATGACTTGTATCGTAAACTTTTGAAAACTCAATCAGGATTTTTTCGTTAACCATGTTGTCATTAGCTGGACTGATACATAACTGTGTTAGACCTGTATTACCAGGAATTTGTGAAATCCTGGATTGTGGAAAGTTTTTGACAGAATACTTTTCTTCCTGAGTGAATAAATCTCTTATAAGTGCTGCTATCCAACCACCATGTGTTACGATAAGAACTTTCACTGGTTCATTAGTCAAATTGTTTGAAGCCATAGCGCACAAGTCCTGATCAAAGATTAAAATTCCATTATAATAATGTAAAAAAAGGATTTTAGCAACAATATCCTATTTTGACAAGTAATGTTGCAATTTGCGATCAAACATAAGAATAATTTATTTAAAAAGTCCAAAAACTCTACCTCCCAGAAACTGCGGGCTCTTTTCACAACCTCTGCATTTGTTTCGCCTCCTTTTGGAGTGTGCTCATCCACTTTTAATCCTTTTTGGGCTGCTTCATTGACAAAAATCTGAAAATGTGATCCTTCCATCTCCCCAAAGCCCTTCAATTCATATACATTGTATAGAGAATTATAAACAAAAACAAAACTACATGTTGAAGTTACATTGGTCTTTGTTTATTATTAAATAATATAAGAATTTACGCGTTCTCGCAAACGTTTGTCCTCCACGATATCGATAGCATTTTTAGAATGTTTTAAGATTAACTGGGCAGTATATCTAGCACGACACAAATCACTTGTGTAGGCTCTGCAAAATTTGTATTCAGTAAGATGCTTCCCCAGAATTTCTGCCTAAAGACAAAATGACACTTTTCATTTATAATGTTACGAATAAGTAAGGCAAAATGTAGACAACTTTTACATTGCGTACATCAACTCCTTCACTTGTAAACTTTATAATATTTCCTGAGGTACACCATGAATCAATTACTGTAATAGTTGTATTTTCACCAGACTTTTACCTGTTTTATCCCTAGTTCGGAAAGCGGTGTATCTGTGTGCCCTTGAATAAGTTTCTGAGCATTAAGACTTGTTTCCCCGCTACCAAAAAACAAATTTGTGTGAAATAACCTTAAATAAAAGTTTCTATAAAAGCAAAATAGCATTAACGTACTGTCGAACAATCGTTGCAATTAATTGTCTACTCATAATGCAAGCTTTTAATAGCGTCTGGCCCCTCTGTCAAATTTTTAGATCTGAAAAAACATAGCCCAATATTATGTAAACTTTGTTGCACAAATTGTATCACTACCATAATCCATTACATTAGAAAACAAAGAATCATATTAATAATATACTAATTCGTTTAGTTTTTGACTGAGGCATGTAAATAGCTAATCGTCTAATTTCTAATAGCTAACCTACGGTTATGTAATGCATTATGTATATTAGACGCCGAAGAAAGTAGCTTTCACTTTGTAATTTTACCAAACTTTCACTAAGTGAAAGCATTTAGGTGAAAGTAAAGGAAAGTTCAAAAAATAGCAAATTGTAAGTTAAGTATTTAAATTTAACTTAGTCTAGGCAAATTAAAGCAACTAAAATTAACTATAGCATGAACACGTAGAGAAATGCATATTGAGAACACTTCAATTAATTATTAGACACAATATTTTTTACCCCTGGCGAGGGCACCAAAAACTGGAATTTATTTGCTTTCTTTAGTTTTTACTCGCAATTACAGGGCACTGATGACTTAATAACATTACACTCTACAATACAGTGTGTACATGTAATACTATTAGTCCTCATTTTAATATTTTTATCAATAGTGTAACATGTGTGATAATAATATAATGTCTTATTGAGTATTTGAAATTTTAACATTTAATCAGGTTGCATTATTTTGAATGAGATTTACTATAAATAGTGTAACGTGTAATTTAGCTTTGGCCCACTATATTTATTTTCGTCACAACCGTTTGGAGATTTGGACTGTGGCGTTTCTATCTACTTTCATAATGATTTATATATTATAAACTATCTCTCGTTTGAACACAATACTGATTTGAGTCCATTTGACCACATTGCGCATTGTACGTGTACGTGAATACATTTTTACAGTATAAAGTACTAAAGGAAGTTTCTGATATATAGTACAAGTTTCTAAACACTATTGTCATTAACTTGTACTTCCAACGTCTTTACTGGGACGGCGTTGCTTCAATTCCCGTTGTTTCATGTATGAAAGAAACACAGTCCAAAAGAAACTCACAGTTCCCGTAACAGCAACCCTGTTTCTCTCTTTGACGAAAGCAAAATTGAAAGTTTGCACCAAAGGCCACACACAGAAACCTGTCTAAAATACAAACAAGACATTCACGACAAGTTCTAAAGCTGTCAACTTTGGAATTTAGGGGTCTTCACTTCTACATAATTATAAGGCATGTTATATTCGAATCATATGAGTAATAGAACACAATGCTGCATTCACTTTTACAACTAACCCTGTAAGTCGGAAGGAACTTATGTTGCCATTCTTCCTTCATCTGTTCCCAGTTTTTTCCTTCCAACCAACTCATTCCAAGGTAAAAACTACTAATTCCAAAAGGTGCATAACTAATTTGTTCTATCAATGCCTGTTAATGACATAAAAATTTGCATGTAAATTACTTCACAATTAATGTCAGGAGACCTGGTGGGAAGCCAGACTTTTAATTAAATTGTTAGGTTAGGATTTGAGGTTTATTTATTATTGATATTGACTTCAAATGAGCAATGACCTTTTGAACTGCACTTTTGATAGTGTTTCCTGGCATTACTTTTCCAATGAACCTAACCCAAATGTATATTGTGGGGGCAACGTAGAGGCCTCCAAACAGACTAAATCGAGCAACCTCCTTAAAATCAATTTCGGGTCGATGTTGAAGTAATTGCTGACATAAGTTAGAGCAAGGCCAAAGAATAGTGTATGTAACCATTCCCCTGATTACTGGATATTTACGGGTGAAAGTTGATATAGCTTGGATGACCATTTTTTACTACTTGCTTTGGTGCACAGATTAAATTGATCGACACGTTTCTAGGCTGTGAAAATAATATTATTAATTGATTGAATGTTTGTCAATATTGCTGGAAGCTTAGAATGAGTTTCTAAATTCTAACATACCCAGTCACTTTTTGCCGTAATTTATCTTTAAGAAAAGTACACACATCTATTCCAGCATCAAGTTGACCAACAACTCATAGTCTCATACTTATGCATAATGTGTCATTAAGCGATATTATCATTGATTTATCATAGAGATAATAAATACAGAGAGGTTTAAGGATTAGGACCGGATTTAGGCAGATTATCAGGATACGACATTTTTTAATTAAAAATAATAATTTTGCAGCACATTCTACTCAAAAATGAGAAATTGTATAGCTCCGGTTGAAATATAGAGAGGTACTTTTTTACTCATCTGACATTTGAGTCTTCAGATGTCAGAGATCTAAAAATAATTATAAAATAGTGTTCATATTACCTAAACCTGAGCTGAGAGACGTAACTTTCCTATTCCAGCCTCAGTCAGTAAGGCGATTGGATTTATTATTAATTATACACACATTTTTTTACTTTCACCATCCCAGCACTAAATTTTAGTATTACAGCCATATTCTGATACATAATATTATTTAGTGTAGTGTAGTGTACCAACCTTATTTAAGTACACGTAACTATCTTATTCGCTTCCTTACACAATTTATGTATAAACTTAATTTTTACCTTGTTGGTTAAGGTGTGGAATAAATAATTATTTGCATCGTCTTTCTGTTTATCCTGCTTTCTCTTCCTTTCCCCCAAGCAGTCTTTCATACATAATCATTACTTATTATTAGCAAACATTTGTGAATGTGTGACTCAAAGAATCACCTACATAATATCTATGACATTTTTTTCAAGAAATGTTAATAAAATATTATGTATTCTATACACATTTTGATTTTTCAAGACAAGTCTCATCTCAATTGCCACATACATACGTGAACTGTTGTGACTTGTGAAGCACACACACAAATTCACACAATACGCATAGCACTTATACATTAGGTTTGGTTTTTTTGCTTTAATTAATTGCTGTAAATGCAAATTGCGAGCACAGTCCCAGTCAAAAAACTTGCATTTGTCTTGTCTACCCCAAAAACTTAACTTACTTACGTTACAAGTTACAACATACAAAGATTTTTAAATTACCTTATCAATGGAGTGGATTGGTGATTGTGTCACTTTGAACTTTCACACACTTGTGTAATTTTGAATTTCTTTAAACCAATTAGTTTTCACTGTGAATTTAAAATAATAATGAACTCATTTATTGAAAAAAAATGTAAAATCAATTATAAGCTCAAGGGCTTTTTAAACACATACCTTTCATTTCAAGGATGATGATGCGTTTGCCAGTCTGGCCGTCTCTCATTTGGTCTGAGTCGGGTGTCTTCTAATCAGCTGATACAGGTGCAAGGTGTGCGAGTCAAAAAGTGACACTCGCTCGATCGAGTCGTTTCTTTATCAATCCTCACTGATGACTGACATTGACATTAGATTAAAAATAATAATTATTATCAGTTTAACATTTATAGACATTTAAATCCTTTCCACTTATCTTATCTCACTTTAAATTCGGTCAAAGTCCGTTAAGTCCTTTAAGTCCACAACCTTGATTACAATTTTTACATGTTTCACTTTGCACTTACAACACAAGTGTAGCAAAACTGCAATGAACATAATAATCAGAGTGACAACATTGTTAGCAACTGTATTTCTTGTCACAAATGATTTTATGTTAGCTTTTGGAATACAGTTAAAACTTAACTTACCTTCAGAGCACTTGCCCTATTATTTCAATACCTTTCCTAACGCGGCACGAGAATGTGCCGAAGACAACTCATGCCCTTTCAAGGTATACTTGGCACAATAAGCAAAAAGTGTCCTTTGAAAGTTTTACTTTTTCATTCGTAGTTAGTACAGAGGTATTTAAATTAATAAATATATTTACATAATATGAGATTTGGAAAATACATAAAATAAGGTACCTAAACTAAACTGAATTATTAGTTGTGTACTAATAATGCAGGTACCTTTAGTAGTAGGATATTTTCTTCTGATATTTTCGCCATCCAGAGCGTTTTCTGGAGAAATTAGTTCAATCAAGATGCTTTCACCTACTTTCACTAATATGTAGCTGGACATTTTGTACATAGTGTTATCGTTATCTCTGTCAAGCCTTTAACGTTTGTAGCAGAGCAAAGAATGCATTTGTAACTGGGTTTACCTTGTTTTTGCAGGAACATCTGGATAAGAATGTTTGTTGGGGATATGAAAACGATTGCGGATTAGGAAAACGTTCTTATTCCCATCCAATATGTGATGGTGACCATAGAGGATGGGTTAAAACTAAGCAAGAGCAAATTGAAGCATTTTTCAAAGAAGGGGACTTTGGGTATATAAAAGAGTTCAGAAATTCACTTAGAGTGATTTGTAAACCCCAATATCAGGTGAATTTCAAACGTTAATTGATGCAAGGTATTTAATATCATGTATTTCATTTAACACTTTTTACATTTTAAATAATGTGGTATTCATTAATTTTTTTAAAGGAAGACTCATCGTTGGAATGCACCGAAAATCTTACTTTTTGTCGTGCTAGAAATATCATGATAGACTTCCGAGATCTTTTGAATAGATCTACCCCTGTGATGTACGATATGGACGTCCTGAAACCAGGACAAATAGGAGGATATTGTGATTTTGATGAAGACTTGTTAAAAAGAGAATTGGGTAGAATGAGTGCATTGCAATCCTGGTCTCCCGAGTTGCAGCATTTCGTTAGATTTTCAAAGCGTCCTTTAGAAAAAGAATCTGAATTGTGTGATCATATCGTGAAGACTCCTACATACATAATGAAAATTGATGCAAGTAAGTCAAAGTCATATCATATCTTATATATAACTTCAATTACATAAATATGTAGTGTATTCTTAGATAACGGTTTCGGCTAAAATTAGTATGATCTTCAACAATTGATTAGAAAGGAACTATAAAAATTAACATTCACTTTTTTAGCGGTGAATATGTATCACCATTTCTGCGACTTCTTCAATTTGTACGCCTCCCTTCATGTTAATTCGTCCTTAAATCATCCGGAAGTATTCTCTACCAATGTGAAAATACTTATTTGGAGAACTTACAAGTATCATTCCAACTTTGAAGCCCCGTTTAAAGCCTTTTCTTCATACCCGATCCAAGATTTAAACGATTTCAAAGGGAAAAGAGTGTGTTTTAAAAACGCGATGTTTCCACTTCTCCCACGAATGATATTTGGACTTTATTACAATACTCCCCTTGTAAACTCACTTTTATATTAAGTTGACAATTCTAATCGCACGCATATTCATAGCTACATACTTTACAATCTTCATTTTAAAGTATATTTATTTGAGGTTTTTACTTTAAGGTATGGGGATGCAAAAACAGCGGTTTGTTTCATGCGTTTTCTAAATTCTTATTGCACCGTTTGGGAATTAAAAGACGTTCGGTTATTGATACCAAAAAGATTCGTGTAACCGTATTAAGTCGGCAGACCAAGTTTCGAAGAATGGTGAATGAGGACATTCTTTTGGAGTCCATAAGGAAAATCCCCGATGTTGATGTTAAAAAGGTGAGCTACAAATTTTTAAAAATTCTATATTATGCATTGTTTGTGCATGAGAGTTTATCAATGTTTTGATTTTCAAGCGTACATGTTTTCTGGTAGTTAATTTGCAAATGTGTATTTTAGGTGGTTTTTACATGGAAGACTGATTTTTTGGAGCAGCTTAGTGTTATTCAGGAAACTGACGTACTAATTGGAATGCACGGAGCTGGATTAACCCATTTGTTATTTCTACCCGACTGGGCTGCACTTTTTGAAGTGTAAGTGTAATTCAATTTTTTAGCTTCGTATACGTGCAATTTCTTAAATAATAGCGAGATAGCCTTTAATGACAATGAAAACCATAACTAATTTTTGTATAACTTGCAGATATAACTGTGAAGATGAAAATTGTTATGCTGATTTAGCTAGGCTACGAGGTGTAAAATATATTACATGGACTGACAAGAGTAAGTTGACCCAAGTAGACGGTGAAGACTTCGACGGAGTTGATGGCACACACGCTAAGCACATTAACTATGTATTTGATCCCGAAGAATTTACTCGACTTGTCAAGATTGGAGTCGAACATGTTAAGATGCAAGCATCTGAATTTAGTCATAACCATGATGAATTGTAAAGCATTACAAATACCCACACACAATAACCTATTTTAATTGCGGTTCAGAATCTTTGTTGGAAATGTCTTCTATCAATGGTTTTTGTGACAAGACTTACGTGCTATGGTTTAATTTTATGACACCGGTTATGTAACAAAGAGATGTAGTATTCCGTCCCTCAATGAAACGTACCATCAATCATGTACAATGTTATAATAAGTATTAAGTTAATGGTGTACATGCAAGCAATGCCGCTAATTACTAATATTATGTGCAGCGTACACAAACTAGGCAAGTTGACAATTAATATGCTTGGTACCATTATAGCATTGTTATTGTATTTCCATTTATACAAAACAACGATTTACCTCTTCATTCCGTCAATACTCAAATAATACTACATAATAATATTAATTTCAATGCAAACGAATGGGAAACGAGTGGAAGGGCTCAATAAGTAACTTTATGACTGAATCAATATGTATTTGTTGCATTTTTTTAGATATTGTATTTATCAGATAATTTACATAAAACAGAGTATCACAATTATTAACATAATAATGCAACATTCTTCTTACATTAACTTTATAAAATCAAATGCTAAACTTTATTAATTTTGTGAAGGGGTTTACGTAGAAATGATTTTAATAAATGAATTATGACTTCATCTTTTGGAAACAAAGGTTAGTTGGGAAAGACAATTTTTAAATCAGCCATAACTTAAACATTAGTTTACTCTTAATAATGAAATTTGTTTATAACTTCAGGGTATTTACAAGCAAAACCAACGAACAAAATGTGCATAAAAATAATTTACGCAGATTTTGTTCTTTTTGCTGTAGCTGTATCAACTAACATCATGCATGCCTACCTATGTTATAATATGTATATGATGACTTGACAGTTGACAGCTATACGGTATATGCGTTTATTTTTATACGACAGTAGAAAGGCAATGTCAATGTAAGTAGTGGTGTCTGAAAATTTGTAGTCGTTCTTAAATTACTATTACGTAGTTATTTTCGCTGTAATGTGACATAATTAAAGTCATTATTACGTCTAGAATCGCGTAAAAAGACCTCGGGTCAAATTGAGACAGGAGAAAGACACTTTCGCAATTAAGAGCTTTCATTTACGGACATTTGACAATTGAAGGATTCGTGACTAAGATGGTAATCTGACTTGTCTAAATCCCAATGACATCTTAATGTCTTTCTGCCATATTCCATATGATGGAATGATTGCGTATTGGCATTTTGTCTTTCTTTGTCCTGAGTCCTGACTCCAAAACTATCCCATGTCATGACACCATTTACTGATGAGAACCCTTTGAATGTCAATGGAGTAGGTTGGTATGTTATACTAAGAAAGTACATCCTAGGATGTGAATTTGTGAGCACGGAAATCTTTTTAAGTTTGTCTCAGTCTGGCAGTGATAGACGATCCCATCTTCTCGGTCTACAGTCTACAGTGCATAGGAATTGGGCCATTAAATAAGAATTCAATTTCTTCACAATCAATTAGTCTACATTTTATCAAATATAATGATCGTCAGAAATTATCTTTATCCAGTAATACATTTTATAATTATTTTTCTAACAATAATAATTAGTGAGGTTTACAGCAAAACGAACAATTGTGAGCCTGATGGAAATGTTTTGCACACTTCGGATTGTACATCCAAAGCTTTGTTTCGAACAAAATTGAATAATTTTATCGATAATGTAATAGAAACTCATTTCAAACAATGTTATGTGATTCATTTAAGTAAACAAAGTAAACATGAATATTTGGAGGTATTCAAGTACAAACTAAAGTTTAGGTAAGTTTTATTGCATGCAATTAAGTAGATTTACATGTCAATGTGATTGACTTTCTCCACACTTTAAAGAATTTAAATTGTCAATTTCAGAAAAGTTCCAACTGTAGAAATCAATCTCATAAACCCTGTGGACCCTGTAGGGCTACTGAGCACTCATACGAAAAATACTTTAATACGATTTCAAATTCATTGTATCGTTTACCATATTTCACTGCAAGGATTAACTTCTACAGACGATTTGGAAAATGTTGCTAAACTATTTGCAATACCTGCCTTACAAATGCAATCACATCGTTCCTACATTCTTATCAACCAGTATGATAACCCACCTGAAGCAACAACGAAATTCATTTTTTCGTCACACTTGGACAATTACAAATATAGAACATGGGCAACTGTAGTAAATCCATCCATACCAAACCTACCATCGGGAGGAAGAAAACGCTCATTGAATACCAATTTCGTGCAATATGAGTTCAGGCATTTCTGTTACTACTGTGATAATGGAAACCCTTCGTTATTTTCTCAAGGCTCTATTTTCCAAAGTCCAGATGATGTAGCACAGGTGGGACAAATTTTCCCCGATGTTCTTCAAAATTTTCATGGTCACAAATTAAGGGTGACTGCGCCAACAGCCCCACCTCTAGTTCATATCATCCCTTCCCGAACTAACCCTAAAGAAAAAATGATGGAGGGGATGCAAGCCAAGATTTTAGAGGGGATCGCCCATGTTTTGAATTTCACTTATTCTGTTCAACCTTCTACGGGTGGAACTGGCTTCAAACTGCCGAACGGATCATGGACGGGTATCATGGGCGATGTCATGTATGATAAAGTAGACATTGGGATAAGCGTTGCAATCACTTACGATAGAAGTAAAATTGTCGACTTCACTGTGTCAGTTATCTACGCTTTCTTAATTCTTGCTTCAACCAAACCGACCCCATTTTTTGAATGGGAAGCCATTTTTTACCCATTTTCAACATCTGCCTGGTTTGCCGTCTCAGTAGCTACACTCATGGCAGTTTACATCTACCGTTTCTTTCAAAACCAATCGGCTAGTTTGGAAGTTCCGACAAGGGACGAAACAAATAAAAAATCTGCAGCAGATATACAAAAAGCAATCCAGTCTGAACAAATCTCTCATTTCCAAGCATTCTATCTGACTGTTGGGTCTCTTCTTGAACAAGGTCAATGCTATTTCATATCAATTTCATAAAGTATGGTTTTAACAAATATTTGAATCAGAATTAAAAAAAATTACTTTCTCCGATGAAGAAAGTTTAAGCTTCTGAGTCTTTCTCTTTGGTCTTTACTGAAATGTTTATGGACGCAATTGTATCTTACATAAATACCCGGGTGTGTAATTATAAAACTTTTTTTTATCTTATTTCGCAGGTGTTCCATTTTCGTTTGACACCATCCCATCCAGGATGTTTGCTACTTTTTGGATGTTTTTTGCCATTATTATTACATGTGCTTACAGATCAAAACTCTTTGCATTTCTCACTTTTCCTAGCATAGAAATACCACCAAACAATTTTAAGGAATTGAAAAGCAGCGATTATGATTGGGGAATGAAATCTTTAGGTGGAGTAGCTTTGCTTTTTGTTAAACAATCCCCAATTTCCTACGTTCGTTCTTTGGGGGAAAGAATGGAGATATATGACGACCAGTTTACTTGCTTAGATAAAACTTTCCAGCAAAGTCCTCGTTTCACATGCATGGTTTACAAAGGCTATTTGCAATTCATTATAGAAATAAGATATTGGAAATTAAGAGACAAATTTCACAGGTCTGAAATCGTATCTCCTCCGATCGGTGCTGCATGGTCCCTTAAAAGGAATTCGCCCATCATACCAAAGTTGAACATAAGAAAAACGATTACTTTTGAAATGGGGCTCTCAGATAAATACCTGGAAGACTATCGCGATAAAATGGGAAAAGCTATTCGTATGAGAGCCCGTAAAGCTAATTACACAGGGGGATTTTTCGATCTCAACACTAATTACAAACATGACGATGGAGACGGTACAAAGCCTTTGGAAATCGTCAATTTATATGGTGGGTTTTTCATTTTGGCGTTTGGATGTTGTGTTGCAGGATTAGTTTTATTGTCGGAGAAGGTCGAATATAACAAACTCAATAAAATATCACACTTTAGAGAATTAGCCATGTTAACAACTAGACTACAACGAAGGTTTTTAAAACTTCGAAATCGTACGGGTACAAGACCCGTAGTTGCCGGGTCCAACACATACATGTTTTCAAAAAGTCGTCCTAGACCTTAATAATATAATATAAGTTTGTCCAATAGAATAATCAACATGAAGGATAAAATAAATTGATTCCGATATGTGAAGACTTTATAACTTGTATTATTTAATTAAAGCAGAGCCCCTGTTCTTTTTAAGGGATTCTTATTGCAGTACCTAATATGTACAACACAACTTTGAAGAGCTAGGCACCTAAATAAAGTAATTGTATTTTGATTCCAGGAGTTATGGAACTAATGGAATACATCAGAACAAAAGATATAATTATTATATTATACGGATTAGTAAATTGATTATTGATAACCTCTAATTAGTTTAAAAATAATTAAATCTACCCCGTACGGGGTAGAGTAGAATTGAACAATTATTAATAAGTATGTTGAATGAATGTATGGAAACATCAACAATCACTTTTTGAAAATGAAAAGCTATAAAGTACATTATGTATATCTTACGCGAAAAACTTTTTTGCTTTACTCCAACCAGTAATCTTTTATGTGTAAGTTAATCATCATCAATTAATCATAACTAATAAAGATGCGAAACATATTTACATGGTATGAGGAAAGTTCATGACATGGGGAAAGTTCATGGGCATGGGGAAAGTTCATGGGCATGGGGAATGTTCATGGTCATGGGGAAAGTTCATGGGCATGGGGAATGTTCATGGTCATGGGGAAACTTCATGGGCATGGGAAATTCATATGCATGGGGAAGTGGTTGGGCCTGGAGAAAGATTATGGATATGGGGAAGGTTTTTGGGCGTGGGGAAAGTTTATTGGCATAGGGAAAACTCATGCAACTCTCTAGTACCTAGTTATGTAACTGTCGCGATAAAAGGGCAAAACAATGAAGGAAGTCCTAGACTAGAGTCCTAATAAAGGGATCCAGAGGCCTATAGATTCATGCAGTCCTTTAGTTCTTTGTTCAATGTATCGGATGCGTATAATAGGTCATTTCTTAGTTACCAAATACCATTAAGGGGGCACTGTGATACTTACCCAGATAATGGCGGCAATTTGTCAGTTCTTATCCCATAGTCCAATTTCAGACTCTTTGGAATCGCTTTCGATTCAATGTTCAATCGCATTTATTTATAATCAATTATTTTTTCTGATCATGCAATCAAAACCAATTAATCATATAATTGTTAGTTAGTAGCAATTTAACAAGTATTAGCTGACATTTTTTTACTTGTTCATAGGTGGATCTTCTGAATGATGTCGTCAATGTCCTGAGAAGTGAGAAGTATTAATTCATAGTTAGTTTAGTCTTCTGTGAATTTGCATCCTTTTCTTTCTATTGTTTATCAACATCTTATGGCTAAACATCAAAATCCTGAAGGTAAGAATCGGTTTTTGTATAAAGCTTATAATAATTCATAAATATTTATAATATTTATTTTATAAAAAATGAAACAAGTAAAAATTAGCAATTTAGATTTTGGATTTATTTCTTTTTTGACAGTTGAATGTTGAATCTTCATTCATTTTTGGATTTTCAGACAATTGTCGTTGCTTGGGTTTTTTACTCCAATTCTAAAATTAATAATTTCATTGCTGTCAAAATCGGATCATTTTAACTTTTAGTCCAAAGAGCTCAAAAAATAACGAATAAGGAGGTGCAAACTTTTCGTAAATGGTTCTATTATTTATAACTCTTGAACATACACATAAATATATTTGTTCAGGCTTAGGAAGATTAGCTAATTGAAAATGCTACTTGTTTGTCATTAAAAGATGGTCCAAACATTGTTTTTTGATAAAGCTGAAAGTCAATATTATTACAAATTCTTATGAAGAATTCGAACAATTTTGGTGCAATTTAATTATAATGCAATCCACTGTTTAACTTTTTGTAGCAATGGATGAACTAGAAGATGTTGTGCTTACGGAGGTTGAAAGGTTTAAATTCAAAAGAAAGGTAATAAAAATTAACAAATATCTTTATAAATATACAATAATTATGTTAATCTGTTATTTAATGGAGTACCATTATACTTATTGCTGGTTTATTGGTTTGTAGTAGCACAATCAATCACACGTTCTTCTTAATTATGTTAGAATTTAGTTGTAAGTAAGTTGACAGTAGAATGAGTCGTAATTGCGAATCGTACTTGGAAAAATTGAAAATATGTTATAAGATAGTTAAGAAAAAAGGAAATACACTTTGTTGGATTATTTATGAAATATTGAGAAAAAATAATAGCTATTGGTACTTTTATCAGCCTATCAGCTAATCATCGTAATATGATAATCTGTTGGTTGCCAGAATATCTGTTTTCTGTATCTATTAAAAGTACCTTACAACTACAACTTTCTTTCTGTTGGACTCTATACTAAAAAGTCATCTGAACTGACTTCAGAAATTACCACAGATAATAAAGCTTATAACTGATAAGACACAATACTGATTAATTCAGATACACATTTTATGTTATTTTAGATCAAAAGGACACAATAACGCAATATGATAATTATCATATCATTTTAAATTATCAAAGATTAGCGGAAGGGTTGTACGGTACAGTAAAGATAGTAAAGTGGTTCGAGAAAGCATGTCAGAAAATTCAGTCACCTTCGACGAACTGTAGTTACAAAAATAAAGTAAGTTAGAAAGGTATATTATATCAAGGTGCAAGGTTGAAGGTAGAGTTCATCTTTTAGTCGTTAAATCAAAAAAGACATTAGAATATTGAGTTGTCAACAAACTACGATTATATCAAACCGTCCGTTAGCTTTACAACGAATCCTATTTATCCAAAAAGTTTGTTTAGACCAAAGTAAAATGCAAAAAAGTGAGGATTGTGCTCAAAACTATGATACACGTTAAAAAAGTGCATCATTTATTATTGTATTGAATTGTTTTTTTTTCATTTCTAAACATGATTTTACTATGTATTTATTTTTTTCTGAAAATAATCGTTTTGTTTTCATAAGTTAATTGTTTTTCTGTTTGTCTAGACTCGCAGCAATAAAGGTTCTTCAAGCAAAATTCCAGAAAATCATCATCCGAATGTATGTGTCATTAGAGAAATCTACGATTCAGAAAATGCAAATGAAAACTTTGAACAGCAATTAGAAAGTGCATTAGGAGATTCCATCGAAACAATAGTAATCGAACCAATGAGGTTGGGGGACGAAACAGCCAGATGGATAGCTGTGGGAAATTGTTTGCATAAGACTGCTGTTTTGGCCGGTATCGGATCTTGCGTTGCCTCGTTTATATGGCCGGATAAACCTATTGTGTATGTTCCTGCATCTATTTTGTCTGCACTATGCACAGGACTGTACTCCGTGTCGTGGCAATTTGATCCTTGTTGTAAATATCAAGTGGAAAGAGAGCCTCGTGAATTATCCAGACTTGCTCTTCAAAATTTGAATTCGTCGTCCCCAGTGGTACTTGTCCGAAGAGATGACTTCCGAAGAAAATGTCTTCATTCTCTTATTTCATCCTTTACGTTGTTGAATGTGGGTTGGCGCTGGTACTTTCCTCCAGTAAGCACAATATGCGGTGACATTATGCAGTCTTCTGAGACAGGCAAGCTAGTTATTAGTAGTAGTTCTAATATTAATGAACATTATCAAGATACAAGGGATTATTCTATTCTCATTAGTAAATTTGCTAGTCGCATGATAGGCATTTAGTGTGAAAATAACTGTATAAATTATTATAATTATATAATACAAGTAAAAGTAAATAATGGCAAGTCGAAAAGAAATATTATTAGTTATGATCAATTGATCATAAGAATGTGAGACCTGAAAATGACAGCATGCCTTTGATTGAGTAGATAAATTATATACATGAATCGCTATTCTATACATTTACTTGTAAAAACCAATTAAATTAAACTTTAAATTGTTTTAATGTTACACTCGAGGCTTACTCCATAGTAAAGGTATTGATTGATTGTACTCATATTATATTGTTTGTACTGTAAAATATACGTAGTGCTTTTGAAAGATTTATTGCTATATGAATTAATAATTTTATTATGCAGGTTTATCCGTTTTCCACAAGTTTGCCTCGAACTGAATGTAATCGTCTTAGAGGTATATGGTAAGAGTATCCAGACCGACCGATGCAGCGGATTTAGCATGTTGAATTTTGAGGGGTATTCATAATACTTCTTGTGATCAGAGTTTTGTAATAAATGACTATTTGCGTTGAAATTTCCATCATGGATATACATTGTTAAATAGTACATATGAACGTATTGTTGATATTATTTTTCATTCGACAATATTCTTGAATTATGTAATGGTTGATGATAATAATGATAATAAATAGTTTTATGAAAATATTATGTGTAGATGAGTGAATTGAAAAGAACTCCATAGATTATTCATGAGATTCAAATTATTTTGGTATTTTGAATGCATTTTTGCTTATAGCTTTATAGTCCCTGGTAACTAATGTTAATCAAAAATGCTATTATATTTCACATGAGAAGTTGCACAGAAATCTCAAGGTGTTGTCAAATATTTTTACCGGTCAAGGATTTTGGAATTCTAATAAGAATTATTTTTTAGTGATAGTTGTAGTTTCATCATAATGAATTACCAGATTTACCATTCTGGTCTTGCAAATCTCTTTAAAGAACCGACAAGAAAAAATGGCAATACCAGGTATGATATTTAAGAAGTTGCATAGAGTGATGTTACTTAAAAAGATTTGGCTTGCGGCTTAACAAAAGTATTGATTACTTTTGCTGCATTAAAGTGCGCAGGACTTTCACCCAGACTTTCTTCTTTTTCACTTGTTACTTTCTCGGGTACTGCATTGACGTTGGAAACTCCAGTTTGCGTAAATACCCGTGCAGAACAGATAGCTCATTCGTCATTGTAGACCGTACAGCTGATTTTGCAGAATCGGATGCACCAACAATATGACATTGGTTCATCTTTTTTCACTTTCCTTATATAAATAAATAAGTGTTAGTGACACAACGGCAGTACAGCAGCAATATGACAAGATTGTTATTCTTGTAAAACAGGAAGCTCTACTGCGACAGAAAATTTCTATTTCAGAATACATCCGGTAGAATTTCTTAGATCGATTAGAATCGGGGAGAAACAAATTGTAGTTATAAGTTAGGCTCTGAAGCGTTGGTGAAAACTTCTTTCTTGAATGTGATTTTTTCGAGACTGAGGTTTCTAATGTATTTAAAACAGGTTTAAGTGACAAAGTCTGTAGATACAAGAGGTAAGAGCGCGGAGTTAATATTAATTGTGTGGTTAAGCACAACTGAACCTTTCAATCGAAAATATTACAATGAAAAAATGCTCTAACGTGTCAAGATAAAACACAAAATTTCTTTTTTAGTTCAAAAGGAATGGGGTTTTGTCTTCAACTAAAGTTACTGCTATGGAAGAATTTAACTCTAAAGCGGAGAAAGCCGGTAATTCTTTTACTATTAATAAAAACCTAAAAAACTGTTACTTTAATTTTAAATTAAGAGTTTATAAATGATGTCGTTACTTATTTTCAAAACATTTAAGGTGATGCTGATTTTCGAATTGGTGATCCCATTGGTGCTCTTTATCATTCTTGTGGCCATACGGAAAAAGCAGCCTGCGATACAATTTTCTGCAAGTAAGTTAAATGCTGTCATTTCATTTTTCTCAACTCACCACTTTATTCTCAAGAATTTGCGATGTTATAGGTCAGTATCCTGTATGGCCATTACCAAGTGCCGGTTTGATAGCTGTGATGCAAGCATTTTGTGATCGTGGTCCCACAGATGAATACGGATTTTATGATTATCGAAATGCAACGTAAAAACCAAAATTTTTAACACTTAATATGTTTATACTTGCATAAGAAAGTGAAAGTTTGTTACTAGAAATTACTTTTCTTCGGGTGAAAGTGGAAAGGTCCAGTTGGTCATTTCATTCATTAGGTACAGTATTAAATTAATGCTATGAAATGCGAATATTTGTTTAACAGGGTTACTGAGTTTTTAAGACAGTTAAACACGGTTGCTGAAAACAACAACTTTTTTCAGCCGGGGTTTTCTTTGGATGAATTAAGCATGATTCCTCATATTTATAAAAGTATTGTTGAAGATCCTATTTATGTAAAAGATTTGTTCGAAAATCACGGCCTAAGTAAGTTTATGTGATGAAATAATTAATACTTGATAAATTATTGCTATAATATTCATAAAAAGTAAAATCTTACTGACATATCGTGAATCGTGATCCCACATTTTAAATAGCCATTAAGCTGGATGAAATTGTGGACGACCCAAAAGTAATAGAAGCGTTTCTAGTTAAGAATATGTCTTTTCAACCTGATGCAGTTCACTACTTTGTCTATGACGCACAATTTAACAAAAGCAGTTTGTATGATTCAATATTTTCAACGCCTAGCTCTGCCATATTTGACAACTTTCATCAAAACTTTCTCATTCACGATCGAATTCCACATGTCCTTCCTCTAAAAATGTCCAAAAGAAGCAATCCAATTCATTATAAAAGAGATTTCAAACAGATAGCTGACTCTGCAGAACAACCTGGTTTGAAACATTGGGATGGTTGGTTTTATCAATACCTTCTGAATCGTAATATGACACACCAGTTATATGATTTGCTTATGCTCAAAGATGATAATGTCTCTAGTATGGTTCCTGAACTCATAAAGGTACCCAGATACTAATTACACAATCATTTTAAAACATGGACTTTGAGTAATTAGTAAATTGAAATGTCTTTGTTTCTCTTCAGAATATAATAACGGATACTGAATTAACAAGTAAATTCATATGCATGGAGAAAACAACTGCTAGAACAATGATCCATTGTCAAAATCAGTCGACTTCGATTTGTATCGACAGAATTGATCAGCTTTCTAAGGATTTTTGTTCGCTAAATGTTTCCATGAAGCAGCAAATTTATGAGTTTATGAAAGCTCAAATTAATACAACAAAGATATCCGAAAAAGTAAGATAAAAGTTAATTTAAATACTCTTATTTTTGATACAAGAATGACGATCTTAAACATCAAAATAACTGCCGATAATTTTTACTGAACACTAAAAGCTGGATATGAAACAATGGGACAAAGAATCGATTAAAAATCGTCTAAAAACCTTGGGGAAAGACATAAATGTCTTCATTGTTTTCAAGAAAACAATTAGAGACATGAGAAAACTCGCCGACTCGTTACCGCAGGACTATTGTCACGAGAATGCAACGGAGTCTGTCGAAGATTCGACGGATGAAACAGACGAATTTAATATAGAAGAAAAAGAGATGGTCGACCACAATAATGCAACTGTTAAGCGTAAACCTGTAATTCAAAAATGCAATTTATTGTAACACAAGTAGTTTTCATACATAGTAACTCAATCCAATAAGCTTCACAATGTTGAATATTACATTATAATGTGTATGTTTTCAAGAACCTACCACATGCATTCCTTAAAATTTGGAAAGCAATGCAGAAAACCATTTGTGGGAGAGAAGTAAAATTTAAAGGTTAGAAATATTATTGCATTCAATCTGTACTTATTTAATCAACATCACCATTAAACCTGAATATATTTATTATAGAAAAAGAAATAAGAACGTTAAAAGACATGGGATTGTCGAAGTACCAAATGGAGAAATTGGAACTGCTTGTACACGTTCTGTACAACAATCCAAAGGTTTTGTATGCACCTCAAGGCTCTGCTGCTGACTCTATAATTCAAAAGGTAAGCATTTGTACCAAAAGAGCAATTTAGAAATTTCATAAAATTAATAATGGGACAAAAATGAAATAGGTGAAAGCTCAAATCTCCATCAGATGACTTTTTCCGGGGAAATCGGAGAAATTAAATTTTTTTGTACTAATGTTTTAGTTACGTGTTATTTTATATTTTATGTATTTGGTATTCGTAGGCAAATGAAACGTTTCTGTTATTCGATGAAATAAGTCAATATGCAACTCGCCTTACCGAAGTAAGCGAAGAAATTAAAGTATTTCTGAACAAAAATACGACAGAAGAAAATCTGTTAATTCTGAAGAAGATTCAATGGGATATATTGCGTTCACCTCTTCAAAGTTTTCTAACGAAGGAACCGGCATTGAAAGAGTTTATAGCAGATCCTGATATCACAAACAAGGTTTAATTAGAATATATTTTTCCTTAATATGTATTACCGACATAATAGATGGTTTCACAAAATGTTTGTTTTATTGTCTTCAGGATACATTTATGGATGAACTAGAGTCGATTTCGTTGGCAGCGTGTAGTTGGAATCAGCTTTTGTCCGGTCTCAGTTTTAATGTATTCAAGGGATTTCGTACAGAAGATGAAATGTTGACCTATTTTAAGACAAAGGCTTACTTTGATAACGTAACCGTCCTTGCAGGTGAAAGTTGTTCTGAACCTCTTCACAGATTTGACTTTACCTAGCCTATTCTGTGTCCTTGCACATACGATAGTATATTTTATTGGCGATTAAAATATAAATTGGGTGAAACTTTTGATAATTGTAGGTGTGGTATTTCACATGAATGACGATGGTTCACTACCAAATCACATGATTTACAAAATTCGACAGAATGCAACCTTCACGGCAGACACTAATAGAGTGCGGAATCGATTCTGGTTTCCGGGACCAAAAGACTGGGGATACCATTACTATCAGTTTGGATTTGTTTGGGTACAGGTAAGCTACGTAGCTATCACTGTAATTTACTGCACTTAATAAATTAATATTATAAACCAAAATTATCGCTACCCAGTCCCTGGACATGAAAGACATGCATAATGCATTCACTTACTTGATGAAATAATTATAATACATGAGATTCGGAGTTTATTGATGCATATGAATAATTCGGCAGGACATAATGGAAAGAGCAATGATAAATCTGTACGCGGAGAGGGATGTAAGTGAGCCTGCCAGCTTTCTCCAACAGTTTCCGTATCCATGTTACGTGAAAGATCAATTTCTTTTCATGATTCAACATATAATGCCATTGGCATTGACGATTTCTTGGGTGTACTCAGTTGCAATGCTTGTCCAACACATCGTGTATGAAAAAGAACAACGGTTGAAAGAGGTAACTATACCGGTGGCATTACCTAACTTGCAAGAAAATTCTAATGTTAAGTAATTCGATATTTGTCGTTAATTAGGTTATGAAAATGATGGGTCTCAAAAATGGAGTTCATTGGATTGCTTGGTTTGTATCATCCTTCGCTCAAATGACTGTAACAGTTTCCATTTTGACGATTATTCTTAAATTCGGAAAAGTACTCACTTATAGCAACCCTTGGATTGTATTCTTTACCATGGAAGTTTTTGGAATATCTATCATAATGTTTTCGTAAATACCAATATCATTTTTAACTAATTACTTGCATCTATGTCAGTACCCTTATAATTACTAATGTCAGTTTCAGTACCCTTATAATTCAAAGACTTGATTGCTTCATCCGCTGCAGGTTTCTGGTTAGTGTTTTATACTCCAAAGCAAAGATTGCTGCTGCTTGTGCTGGTATCATGTATTTTATGTCGTACGTTCCATACATGTACATCGCTGTGAGAGAGGAGGCAGCTAACGACATCGTATCACCATGGCTTAAAGCCGCAGCTGTAAGCTATTTCTGAACCAATGGAGTTTGAGACAATTTTAGACATATTTTGCATATATACATTGAAATTGATGTAATTACAAGTACTGTGTGTAATTTTTTAGAGTCTTTTAGCACCTACTGCATTTGGTCTGGGAGCCAAGTACTTTGCATTTTATGAAGAAATCGGGGTTGGAGTTCAATGGAGCAATATTGCCAAATCACCTGCTGAGGACGATCGTTATCATTTAGGAGCTGTTATAATAATGTTGCTTGTAGATGCGTTTCTCTACATGACTCTGTTTTGGTACATTGAAAATGTTCATCCAGGTAACGTACTCCTTCCAGTTTTAAGATTCATATAAATAATATGGGATGTAATGAATTCAACCTTCTTAATACTGCTTTCTTTTCATTTTATGTTTTCCTTACAGGAGCTTTCGGTTTACCTAAACCATGGTATTTCCCTTTCTCCAAGTCTTATTGGTGTGGACTAGATTTTGGAACCTTGGAAGACGCTGAGATACATGACATATTCCCTTTCGCTCCTAGACAGCTCAAATGGTGGAAATTCAAATTCTTGTCATCAAGGGCGAATAAACTGTCTATTACCGAACATGATCAAGCGTCAGCCATGGAAAATATGAATCAAGTAAACGTTCTCTTTGAAGATGAACCTCAAAATTTACCTTTGGGTGTTTCAATTACAAAATTGAGTAAACGATACAAAGATTCTTCTAAATATGCGGTCAAGAACCTTAACCTAAATTTCTATGAAGGACAAATTACTGCAATACTCGGGCACAATGGAGCTGGAAAAAGTACAACAATGTAAGTTCAGCTTACGATTGTAATTCTTTATTTATTGGCAACCCACCACCAATAAGTTACTAAATAGAATATTTTTGCCCATTACATTGAAAGAAAAATTAAATTTTTTGATTACATAGGTCTATTTTGACCGGACTTTTCCCACCATCTTCTGGTTCTGCCGCTATTTATGGGCATGATATTAGAAAACGAATGGATGTCATCCGAAATTCGTTAGGAATGTGTCCTCAACACAACGTTTTATTCAATGAACTTACTGTGGAAGAGCACATGTGGTTTTATTCAAGACTGAAAGTGAAAGATAATGCCGACATAGAAAATGAAACAGAGAAATTAATTACTGATCTCAAATTACCAAAGAAGAGATTTCAAAAGGTTGAATGTCTGTCGGGAGGTATGAAAAGAAAATTATCGGTTGCAATTGCCTTTGTTGGTGGAAGTCGTACAGTCATACTCGATGAACCTACTGCGGGAGTAGGTAAGATGTTCTAATACTGCATAAGTATTATATACGTTGTTGGGTTAACATGACATTTTGTCATATAAGCCTTGTCAGAGGTTGCAATTTATTGTTGTCATTTTTAAGATCCTTACAGTCGCCGGTCGATATGGGACTTAATTATAAAATACAAAAAAGGTAAATGAATTGTTATCGTTTTCAGCAAAATAATTTAAATATTGATAGAGAAAGTCAGTAGAAAGTATTGAATTAATTTTCATGAAGCCTGCTAATTGCATAACAATGATAGGCAGAACGATCGTTCTATCAACTCACCACATGGACGAAGCCGATATACTTGGAGATAGAATCGCTATACTTGAAGATGGACAGTTGAAATGTTGTGGATCTCCTTTGTATCTGAAACAGCATTTGGGCGAAGGATATCATTTATGTGTTGTGAAGTTAATGGATGAAAAACTTATGTAATTTATTCAGAAATATTATTTTCCTCGACAGTCAAAACTACATATTATACTAATACTTATAGTACTGATATGTTTCTGCCAGTTTCGGGTTGATAATTTGAATTTTGTTTGTTTTCAGGACTAAATGTTCTAAACTACAAGTGACGAGATCTATACGTAAAATTGTCCCAACAGCTCGATGTATAAGTGAATCTAAACTGGAGCTCCACTATGTACTACCAATCTCTGAGCTTCGGGCTGGGAAATTTGTTCCATTGTTTCAGATGCTGAATTGTTCGAAAGAGACTTTGCATATTAGTAGCTTTGGAGTGAAGAATACAACATTAGAAGAGGTTTTTATAAAGGTAATATCGGACAGGCGAGACTCGGATACCAGTGATGCCCTGATTTCTGAATCGGATGCATCCGCTTTTGAACCAGCATCTCCACATAAGAGCCATGAAATCTCTAACACGTTAGAGTCCTCAAAATTTAACTTCGTTACGGCAACTGTAGAATTGCATGCTGTTGGTCAAGCAGATGGTAACAAAAAGGGAAAAATCAGTGTATTACAAGAAGAAGATGAAGAAATGTTGGAAGTTGGAACGGGTTCCAGCGCTGGCTTAAAAGAGTATAGTAACATCATGTCGGATCAGAAACATCCTACTTCCTCATCTGGAACATCTGGAAGCAGATTCCCTCTAAAACTTCAAAATATGGCAGCTATCAAAGAGAGAAACATTACAAAGTATGATACAAACGGGAGTGCTGATTTGCCACTTTTGGATGAAAAAAGCGTGGATGATATTTTAAAGATGGAAAGTGATGGTTGTGGAAAAACTTCAACCCTAAAAACTCAAACAGACAATTTGCATTCCAACAAAACCGCTGAAGAAGTACATTTAACTGGGAAAATGTTATTGCTGCAACAATTCTGGGCTATTTTATGGAAACGATACGTATGCAGTAAAAGAAATATTGAGGGACTTTTTTCTCAGGTTGCTTTAACTCTTAAATTCGTAAAAATACCTACATAAATAAACAGTTAATTAAACTTTAAATGAAGTTAATTAAACAGTTAATTTTGACAAATTTTTGCACGCACTAGATATTATTGCCAGCATTTTTCGTTTCGGTTGCAATGTCTGTAGCCCTTACAGCTCCAAACATAGAGGATCTTCCAGAATTAATTTTGTCCACTTCCCAGTTTTTTAATCTGACTCCAAATGGGAATGTGATAACTTATTCTAACAATCGCTTAGACCTATTAGAACAAAGGTAAATCATTCAAACCAACAGCTCGTACTTATGATTAAAGGGTATAAGAATAAAAGGGTATTTATGGGTTTTGAATATTTTAGGCTGTTTCTAGACGCATCTTCTGAAGAAATTGCAGAAACATTTCACTTGCCGTCTGGGGCCGGAGCTACTTGCACACTGAAAAGCTCTTATAATAATTCGGTGGAAAAACTCTTGCAACAACATCCATCACAACCAAATTTCCCTTTGCCTGTATGGTTATTTAATTCTATGTGTGACTCTGTATTTTGGCCTGGAGTTCCGTACAGCACTATAAGTAGATTCACTCTCAACAAAACCAACGATCATAATGCCAGTGCTAACAAAATAGATGATTTGAATCAGAAATCGTACTCAAAAGAAAGGTATATTATTATGGCCTTTGAATTAAATTTTATTTAAATAAGTTCATAGATTTAAATCTTGATGTATTTTTTGATTGAATATTTTAGGAAATACCCTATTTGCCTTTGCAGCGAAGATAGAACAGGATTCAGTTGCCCGAAATACGGATATACAGATCCTACAACATATCGCACTGTTACGAGTGATGTCATGATCGATATTTCGGGGCAAAATGAATCCCAGTATTATTTATACACGACGGATATGTTTAGGTAAGAAAGTTATATAAAGCAGCTTTCACTTTTGGGTGTAAACAACTTACGCGCGTCAAATCGGTTAACTCTATTTTTGTCGGTTGACTTTTTACATGCAAAACTAGGAAGTAAACCCCGACCGAATACAATGTCGTTAACCGATTCATGATAATTCCTCAGTTATTGGATTAGGTTATGAGGCACTGGATATTTTGTGTTTTTCAGATTAAGACGTTATGGAGGCATTAGTTTGGGTTTGAGGAGAAAGAAAGTTCCTTTCGATTTTGGAAGAAATTCTCCCAGTTTATTCCGAAAAATTGCAGTTCGAAATGCAGCTAAAGTATGGTTCAATAACAAAGGATATCACGCGATCGCAACTTATCTAAATGTCCTTAACAATGCCATTTTGAGGGCCAATCTTCCTGCATCCAAAGGACTTCCTGCAGCGTATGGTAATTATTCTACAGTTTTCCATGAACTTTCACTTCCATCGTGTAATATTTAGGTCTGCAAATGTTCATAACATAAATCGAAACACTTTTTTCAGGAATGACTTTGATCAATCACCCTTTGCCAAATACTCAATCCGTATTTTCTCAGGATGAGATTCTCCAGGGAAATGACGTTTTGATTGCCATATTTATTATTGTAGCTATGAGTTTCGTGCCAGCAAGCTTTGTATTGTTTTTGGTTTACGAGAGGTATAGTAAATCAAAGCACTTACAGATTATCAGTGGCGTCCACCGAATTGTGTACTGGGTCGCCAACTACATTTGGGATATTGTAAGGCGATACCGATATACCTACTTTAAACTTTTAAACCATAAATCTGTTAAAGATTACATCCTATATAATATTAGTCAATAGGCTAAGGCTAATACCCATTTTATTTACTCATATATAGTGCAATTACACTGTGCCTGCAGCCTTTTGTATCGCAATCTTATTAATATTTGACATACCAGCGTATACAGCCGGAAGTAACTTTCCAGCAGTCGTTTCACTGTTCTTAATGTATGGGTAAGTTGAGATTCGGTCTTATGTTCACTGGTTTAATGAACTTCATTGAGTTCATCGGTTCATCGTATGTAGCAGAGTATAAGATTAAGAATTAAACTAATCATTTTAACAGTCTCAAGTTATTCACACTATTTGAGACTTGAGTGAGACTCTATGCATGATACAAGCTTATTTTATATTCT